>JBBUKS010000044.1:6461624-6475890 GCA_038050645.1 Hedychium gardnerianum
AATGGTCAATAGCACATTAATCATTCTCTCCTTCCGATCGCTTGGGTGATCTCCGATCGTCCGAAGTTGAGCTCACCCAAATCCAACTTCGACCTTCTCCTTGAGCAGGCTTCCTCCCCAACTTCTTATCCCTCGACCAGCATTCTTCTCATGTCACGTCCCTCGGACCGCGACCTTCTCGCTTCACCGGTGTACTCTTCCACATCTTTTCGTCCCTCGGATGCACTGAGCCCGTCGACTCGCTTCCTATGTCATCTTTCTCGTCCGCTGCATCTTTCGCTCGACTTCTTGTGTTTCTAAGTTTCTGCACACTTAGACACAAGGTATCAAACCTAATAGGACCTAACTTAACTAGGTTGATCACATCAAAACTATCTCGGGGTACTTACACTCTTTTCCTTTTTGATGTGTATCAATCCGAGTTAAAGTTAGGGTAACAACACATTAATCTAAAAAAAACAAAAATTACATAACAAGAATTTTGCAATTTAATATATAAGAAATTTGCAGTAAACTCCCCTTTAACTTAACCCTTATATTTCTCCCTCCTTTGACACATAAAAAAATAAAAGAATATGAAATAGTAAGAAAAATTGTAAAAAAAAATTTTGAGGGTATATATACGAGATATAGATCTATGTATTTTTACCTCAATTATTTCTTTACGAAAATAATTTTTTAAACATTAAACTCGAGTTTTTTTTTAATAATTTGAAAATTATTTTAAACTTTGAAAAAATCTTGAAATTTTTGTTAATGTTAAACAGAATCAATCTTAATCTCAAAAAATAATTTCACAAGAAAAATACTTTTTTTTATAAAGGAAAATATTTTTCTTTAGAGTTTTGAAGATTTTCAAAGATTAATAAATTAAAAATAGGATTTGATGGCAAAAAATCCTGCAAATTTTTCTTAGCATTTAAACTATAACGGTTATTCGCAAAAAAAATTAAAATTTTCAAAAATGAGTCTCCAAAAATTTTAATTTTAAAATTTTGATTTTCATTAAAAAATTCATAAAAATTTATGCAACTATCAACAAATTTTGAAATTTTTTTCCGGTAATAGAAAACATGAAATTTTATCACAAAAAAAAATTAAACTTAAGATTTGAACAGAAAGGTTTTGAACTACAATTTTGCACAAAAGATAGTAACACTTCAAATAATCATTTTCACATATGCATATGAAGACAATTAATTAGCTAAACATGATTTCGGAACTCAATACAAATTTCTACCTACTGGATTTATCAAATATTTTCTAAGAATATTGAAATGTGAAAAAAAATTAATTTGGCTCTCATGATTTCTAACATACCATTTTAGTCCTCGAGAATATCTAAAATTTTGAACTTGACATAAATTTGAATTTGAGCATGCAGAAGTTATTTAATCTTTTAGCTTTGCATTTTCAAATTTGAGTTTATCAAATTCTGGTAAAGGACATGCATTTGCTAATTTAATTCTTAAATCTAAATTTATCTTTTTCAATTCTATATATTTTGATCTAAGCTTGGACAATGATCTAGACATCATTTTAATACGATAAAGTTGATCAGGCGAAAGTTGACGTACCTCACTTACCGTGTCAAATTCGTAGTTGAATACTCCCTCTTCATCGCTGCTTTCCTCTAAAGTAGCTCCTCTTTCATCGATGCTCTCTTCTTGATAGTCGATTTTAGACTATTCTGAAGATGAATCATCCCACGTAGCTTTAAGGTTTCGATGATTGAGTCTACTTGATCCTTTCTCCTTTGCTTTTTCTTTTTCTTTATTCTTCGATCTAGGGCAGTTGTCCTTGATGTGCCCTATTTCATTACAGTTGTAGCATCTTACCTTTCTCTTCCCTCGAAGAAATTTCTTGTCTTGCGACTTATTAAAATTATTAGTTCTAAAAAATTTATTGAATTTCCTTACTATATAAGCTTCTTCTTCATCATCAGGTAAAGATTCTAAATATGGCTTGTTCCTTTTTTCTTTAAGTGCTAGGTTATGATTCGAAGTGTCCTTTCCTTTTAGACCTGCACATCTAGACTCATGAAGTTCAAAAGTAGAGAATAAACTTTCTAACGTACTTACCTCAAGATCTTTGGAAATATAGTAGGAGTCAACTATTGACACCCATTCTAGTGTTCTCGGGAATGCATTTAGAGCATACCTTAGCGAATCCCGATTTGTTACCGCTTCTCCAAGGTTGGTGAGTCCAGTTATTAGCTCCTTAAGTTTTGCGTGTAGTTGAGTCACTTTTTCTCCTTTTTCCATCTGGAGGTTGCTTAGTTGGTTTCTGAGGAGATCTCATCTTGCTAGCTTGGCTTCCGAAGTACCTTCATGAAGCTCCAGGAATTTTTCTCAGAGTTCTTTTGCCGAGTTGTAGGCGCTGATCCGGATGACTTCTTGAGGTGGTAGTACACCTAGCAGATGGAATTCTGCCTTTCCGTCCACCACAAAGTTGGTCTGCTGCTTCTTGGTCCAAAGGTACTCTTCTTTGTATTTTCCTTCTTCATCCTTTGGTACTTCAAAATCATATTTAATCATTAATAATATATCAAAATATGTTTTTAAAAATACCTTTATACGATGTTTCCATGTCGTGAACTCTCCCTCGAACTTTAGTGGGGAGATACTTGATCCGGTCATTCTTTGAGTAGCTTTAGATGGCGGTTAGTCCTTCTAAGGTAATTTGGTTCTGATACCAATTGTGGGATCGGTGGACCGGCTAGACGGGGGTGAATAGTCCTGCAATAAAATTTTACTTCTCTTGCTTCTAGCTAAGCAAGGACACATACTAATTAAATAACAAAAATAACATATAAATGAAAGTAAGAAGACTATAAATTTTACTTGATTATAACCTGAGTGGTTGTTAATTCATAGCAAGTAAAAGCTCTAAAAAGATCTCCTTCATGAAGGCAGAGTAGCCTCTTACAAACTTGAAAGCACAAACTTGGAAAACAAGAATGGAATTGAAAGTATAGAGTTTGTTGTTCATAGAATAGAGGTTGGGACCTCTATTTATAGCATTCTGATCAAAATAATCGTTATGCTGATGTGACATTATTCAAGGTGCCTCCATTGATCCAGGGCGCCTCCAACAGGGCAAATCTGATCCTGGTGCAACATTTGCTAATCTGGCAACGCTGAGGGTACCTCCAAGCATTGGGGGTGCTTTGGTTAACCTAACGTGCCTTTCAGCTTCTATCCACTGCAATGGCTGTATTTTCTACGGTTAGGGTGCCTCCAAGCAATGGGGGCGCCTCTGTTCTTAGGCGGGTGAGGCATCTCAAAGTATTGGGGGCACCTCCACTGTCTGGGTGCTTGAGGTACCTCCATTCGATGGGGATGCCTAGCGCCTGGCGGTTGAGGTGCCTCCAACTACTTCGGGGCACCTCTAGCTGTGAATGATCAATAGCACATTGATCATTCTCTCTCTCCGATCGCTTGGGTGATCTCCGATCGTCCAAAGTTGAGCTCACTTGAACCCAACTTTGACTTTCTCCTCAAGCAGCCTTCCTCCCCAGCTTCTCGTCCCTCGACTCACGTCCTTCTCGCCTCATGTCTCTCGGACCGCGACCTTCTCGCTTCACTGGTGTACTCTTCCGCAGTTTCTCATCCCTTGGATGTACCGAGCCCATCAACTTGCTTCTCGTGTCATCCTTCTTGTCCGTTACATCTTCCGCTCGACTTCTTGTGTTTCTATGTTCCTGCACACTTAGACACAAGGCATCAAACCTAACAGGACCTAACTTAACTCGGTTGACCACATCAAAACTATCCCGGGGTACTTACAACAATACCATTAGGTAGCTGATCTCTAATAGAGTTATCTCTGTCAATTATGTCAAATCGAAACATAACTTGGCTGATCCGTTTACAAAAGGTTTGAATAAAGATCAAATATATTGCACATCAAGAGGAATGAGATTAAAAATCTATAAATAAGAACATTCATAGTAGTAACTCAACTTTGTTAATCGGAGATCCCAAGATCTTGGTTTAATAAGACAACGTAATTATGAAAGTTCGTGTGAGCACTTGGACTAGTTCTCATCTCATTCATAGGATGGAAAAATATTGTCTACTAAATGTAGTGAGATTAAGTTATAAATTTTTAATGACTCATATACCTGAAAAAGTAAGGTATGGTAGGATACTCTTGATAGGAGGTCACCTATATAAGTGTGAAGATGAGTCGCTTCAATGAAACACTTATGAATCCAAGATGTTGTCCATGGCCAAAACGGACATAATCATAATAACTATAAAAAAAGTGAGAAAGGTTATTATGTAGATACCATTGTCTTAGTTTACACGAATGACTAAGTAGTTCAAGACATCACGTTCACTAAGTAGTTTAGTAAATCCGATGGTACTCTACTATGAAAGGTTCAAAGCCACAAGCTAACTCTCCTAATGCAATACTCTTTCGATTGAACTCTCCTTTGATGTTAACATACATGTATCATTAATTTCATTCACACGGGAGATTGTTGGAAAATTAGTGTGAATGAGAAATTAAATCTAGATCATTGGATTAAGATGGACAAATTTGGTTCATCCAACTTGAAAGGTTTTCAGTGCCCCTTTGGATAGCTCAATCTCAACCATTGATTTCAACAAGAAGACATCCAAATGAAGAGACATTGTGTTCCTTGGGAAAGGATATTGTGTTCCTTGGGAAGGGATGCGATCTAGATCATCCAATTTAAGTTGGATGGATGAGATTTACTTGAACCAAGAGATTCTTCTATCCCTTCATTTGGTATAAATAAGATCTCTCATATTCTCATTTCATTCATTCCAATTCAAGCACAGCAAGCATTGCATTTCATATTTACATTGGAGAATTCAAGAAACTTCTTCGGTTCGGAGGTCTTGCGATTTGCAGTGCTGCTATAGCAAGATAAAGTCATTGTATCTTAAAAGATGATTGTCGTATTCCGTGAGCACTATGTGTGGGGCAAATTCGTCTTAAAGAAATAAAATTTAACTCTAGCCTCGACTTCACCAAAGCGATGTTATAATGTCATTTTGTCCTATCGTCATTCTGCCCACTCTCAGATTGCACCATCACTAGATCTAACAAGGTGTACATATATGGATCCAAAAAATTAAAGTCTATAAAAGATCAAAGAAGGGCAATATGAGTTACTAGAAGGATTATAAAATGAGGAGCATAAAAGATAATTGTGCTAGAAGCAGAGTATTATAGCAAAAGGCGAAACGCTCGCCCCAGCGTCTCTGCTAATTCATTTCAGGACCAACACGGAGGAGGTAAATCACGGGGACTAATCTAGCTAACCCGAACAGTGGTCAATGCATGAAAGAGGACAGAAACCTAGCTACTAATCAGGATTTGAACCTCAGACCTTATTATACTAACACCTCATGTACTAGTCATTAATCTATTCCATGGGGATACTTAGAAGCAAGGTATGCAAGTAGAGCAAAAGGATCACATGGGAAGGGAACTAAAGGTCCAATGAATTGAGGGACGAGGAATTTAATAAGAAAAATTTGTATGATAGAAGATAGCTACTAGTGAGCTGAGAGTTGAGCAAACTTAAACTTATACTTGGGTAAGAGTAAAACTCAATTTAGTTGATCTCAACTATTAGATAGGTTGAAATTAAATTATCAATTAACTGGAACAATTGACTAAGGTTAATTGACTAAAGCAGTTGATAAGGAAATTAATTATACGTTGGTAAAACGGGAAAATGTTCATTTTTAATATTCCCGTCAATGTATTTTAAAATCAATAGAAAAAAAAATTATGAAAATTAATTTATTAGTCTGAATAATAATTAAAAGAAAAATAAAAATTTGTCTATTAATTATGATTTTAATTTTAAAATTTTATATTAATAATATTTCATATATTAGATAAAAAAAATTATAATATTTATTTCAAGTGATGCATGCAGTTGAGCTTATGAGTAGTCGACCGTGGGTCTAGTCAACTGTTAATTTGTTTTCAGACAATTAATGTTGGTGTTATCCAATGATCAAAGAAAATATTCTTGATGACCAATCAAATAATGACCCTAAATGAAGTAGTCATAATAGGAATCAGGCGTGAGTAGGAAACGAGAGCCTAGGAGAAATGGTCATACCAGTCAACTGATAATTGATGACCAATCAAGAGGAACCGGGCGCTAGCCGAAGAACCCTAAGAACCGGTTGTATCAATCGTGATTCAACAATTGACTGATTTAGTCATCAATTTAAATTAAATTTATTGAATTGATTTATTCTATCAAATAATTTAAATAAATTAAATTAAAATTTTATCAATTTATTTAAATACGAATTCAAATAAATTGATCCTCTTGAGATAGATTTGGATTGGCTCGTAAATTGAGAAAAAAAAAAATCAAATTTTAAAATTAAAATAAAAAATTTAATGAACTCGTAAATTTAACTCATTTAATCCGTAATCAAACTTAATTTTTGAATTGATTCATCTAACGCACAATTCATTTTAGATTGGATTGAAAAAATTTTAATTCGTCAAAATGACGAGTTAACTTGTCCTGCCCCGTCCCACCTGAATCGGTCGTCTGATAGCCAAAGCAAGACACATAATAGCAAATCAATAGAATTTTTACATTATTTTATTGTCATTTTATTGAGCCACTAGAACTCTGTTGCATACCTCCCAAATTGTATTTGACAACTCTGTTAAAGAGTTTTCGTTTTTTTACGCAAAAAGAGAAAAAAGAGAAAGATAGAATATTTTAGAAGTGATCCATTTAAAAAAATAATTAATTAAATTGAATAATATTAAATTTTCGATAAAAAAAATTTATCGATCATTCAGATAAATTTAAAAAAATTAATAAAAATCTATTCAAATGATCAACAAATCAAATAATGATCCTAATAAAAAATTATAAACATGGACGTAATGATTTTGGAGAATCGTGAATCACATTAAATCGCATGTGTTTTGTCCTATGCTTATTTTATGTTTATTTATTATTTCCAATGCTAATATGTATATCAATACGTGCCTTCTTAAGATTGTCCCCTCTAGTGAACCCTCCTATTGGGACCAACACTTACTCTCTCATTTTAACATCTCAAGCACACCGAGGTGGTTTGACTAAACCAACTTGATGGGTCTTGGAAGGTTATATAATATGAGTGCATCTATAGGTTTTTGAGAGATCAAAGGAGCACATTGATGATTTTATCTCATATCCTGACCTCTCCGAGTCCATTAAGGTGGTTTAACCCAAAGGTTCCAGATGTCAGGTGGGCCGCATATGTTTTTGGTTTACATGACACCAATAGGCTATGCCAAACACAACCCAAACTAGTTTGTGTTGGGTCGTGTTAGGCTTGACCCAACTCATGAGTTTGTGATGGGAGGAGGGGTCATGGTCCTCATGCCCATGCTGGCACATGCCTAATTTGGTTCATGTTGGACACAACACATCTGTACCAAACAAGCGACATAGTATCAGCCTCGATACACATGAGTATCCTAGACAAACCTAACTTAAATCTTTTGTCAACACATCAAAATAAAATATCAAAACAACTTGGTTATATTAGACCATTTAAGAGCATCATTACACCGACATGGTCATCATAATTACAACATGTGGACAAAACTCTTGGAGAGTTAGTGTCAAAAATATTGCAAAAGGAATATGAACCCAAAATTTAGAGAAACAAAAAGGATAAGGTACATTTTTTAAATAATGAACTAAATGGAAAATAAAGTGGAAGAAGAAGGACGTTGTTGTTGGTTCTTCTAGTAGAGTGAAGGAGTCAAAGTTAAATAAGGCCAAAAAAGATGAAGCAATATGTTTCCATTGTAAGAAGTTGGGTTACTCAAACGACAACTACAAGAAGTTTCTTGCAAAGGAGAAGAAAAAGAAAGGATTGAAAGCTTCTTCTTTAAGTATCTACTTAATTGAAGTAATCTCTCTACCATAAACTAATATCATTGGATGTTGGATGTTGGTACAATTGGCCCCAAAATGATTGGGGTAGACCAAGACGTTTTGATATGTGACAAAGAGTTCAAGTTAAATTTGCTTGAATGTCTCACGTGTATATTGAGTTTATAGGGATTTGACATGTTGCCAATGAAGTTTAGTAGATATCGGAGAAGGATAGTATGTGACATCTAATGGATTGGAAGTCCTAGAGACGAGACCTTTGAGAAAATGGTGAAATCCTAAAAATGAGAGTTTTAGACAAGTGGATGAAGTCCTAAAGGTGTGACATTTAGACATTGGAAGTCCTGAAAGTGCGAGTTTTGTTCAAGTGGATAAAGTCTCAGAAGAGCGACCTTTAGTTATTGGAAGTCCCAGAAGCAAGGCTTTTTTTGAGCAAGTAGATGAATTTCGGAGGTGTGACCTTTGGGCACATGTGGAAGACCTAGGAGCATAACTTTTGGACAAGAATCCTAAAGACATGAAAAAGACTGAGCTATGAGAGTCATGGGTGAATGTAAGCTCAGATTTGTGTATTTTAGGCAATTGTTTATGTAGCTTGTAAAAAGACTACAATTCTGGAACAAATTTTTTTGACATAGAAATCTTTTCCTGATCTTGTCCATCTTAATTTCAGTAAACAACAGCTTTGTGTTTCCATCCTAAAGACAGGATGGGGCCTCTACGTTGAAGCAATAATTAATAGAATTTGCAGCTAGTACTTACATGCAAAAAGAGGAGCAGCATGGTTTCATACGGACGAAAGTTGATCCTTCACAGCATTAAGTCTGATCCTTCACTCCTAAACACATATTATCAGATCAAAGTCAGATATTGTAGTAGATCCACGGACAATCATTATATTCACCATGGAAGATTTCTTTGCCATAGCAATTTATTCTATTGATCATCAAATAACCCACTTGATAACAAATGACCTTCAAATGAGGATCTCGGATGCAAGAATGGTTTTCTCTGGTAAGTCATGTTTCTGTCCTGTAGAAAGAAAATGTTAGAACAATCTCGTTCAACAAATCCATAATGGAAGCATGTAGTTATCATCATTATTCTAACCATCACTTGATCCCATCCACTAAGATATATAATGACTTCTTGTGCCCAGGCTCATCTTCATTGTGTAAATGGTAGCAACTAATCGCAATAAATTCAGCCTTCCACACATTTGGGTTTATGGGACCAATTCAAACCGGGATTAGCAAATATATTCAAATTTGCATTGCCTGCATAGAGTCTACAAAATCGTTTTGAGAATAATCATCAAGATTACATCCACCAAAGATTGCCATTCACTATGTTAATCTTCACTATAACTTTTAGATTCCTAATACCAGATTTTGCTCTCACTAAACAATATCTATCAGAAAAGATTGCTTCAAGGTAGAACAAAATTGGAAATGCCAAGAGAATGCTTGCAGTAAAAGTGGAGAAGTACCTGTATTCCTTTAATATTTGGAGACAGCTTGTACTCCATCTCACAGAGTGTGTAAAGCTGAAAGAAAGTTTAGGTGCTGAAAATTATCTCAAAACTGTTAATTCCAAAATCAAATTTAAGATGCTTGAATGGCCATAGAATACAAATAAGTTAACAGGTCAGTATGTATATGTTTACTAAAGAATGCATAAAAAATGACTAAATGACAGGAAATAAACAATGCCTGGAATCCATATGGAGCATAGGAACCTTATTCAGAAATATATTTGTTAATTTGCAATATGAATGGGAGCGCACAAAATGTAAGTCCATCTCAACCAAAATATGCAAAACAAAGTATGATTAGAAATAATTTAAGCAAAAAAACTAGATGGTACCGATTACGGAGAATTATAATTGTAAACAATAGCAAAATGCTGCAAAAGTTCTAGATAAGAAATATGGCATAGCAGACAAGAGAAATAAAGGTTCAAAAAGTAATGTTGGCTTGTAGCCTGATGCCAAGTAGCCAGGTGTTGCGAAAAGCCTGATAACAGGAAAGTGATAGGCAGTAAATGTAAAAAAAAATCATATGTTTACTTAGTACTTACATACAAGGTGGGCACAAAGTTGTACAGCTTCTACCAAAAGAAAATGAAGAACCACTGACATTGATCGAAGCAAATTCAAAGGATAAACAAGAAATCAAGACAATTGATCCCAGAAACTATGCAAACACGAGTTCCTGTGCATCACTCATAGCACAATCATGATGACTCCAGTACAGAAATAGCAAAATTCGAATTCATGAGATAAATTGTTTCTGTGAACCCAAGAGAGGATGAAGCAAATAAGTACTGAACCTGAATATACCAGCCATCGCTGAACATAGAACAGGGAGTGTAATGAAATGAATTTAGCATAAACTATACACACTCTTACAAAATGGGCCATCTAATCAGAAGATTGTCGCCTAACATTCAATAGAATCATATTACATATAAATGAATCTGATGCTGTAAAGAATTTTGGTTCTTCTTACTGCAGAACCACTGGGAAAGACAGTCTTGTCATGTGTGAGATCTGGAACCAGCTTTTTCCAATGTACCTATATTAACTTTCTTCCATCTTCCAGTAAATGTCAAAGGGAATCATTGTAACCACTGATGATCATAAATAAGCTAATAAAGGGCCTACTTTACATAACCAGTATCAGAAATAGTTACAGACATTAAATAGACAGTATGAACAAGAGAGATGGAAAAATTACATTGTGTCCAATTTGGTGGAAATGAACAAATTTAAAGAGAGGATAGAAGAGAAGAATATTTGCTATTTACTAGGTGGATGAACAAAAATATGAGGACATAGGAAGAATGGCAAGCCTTGTCTTTCCACCAAAACCCTTAATCCCAAGAGAGCTTGAAGAAGCTCTATCCTACTTCTCTTCTGTGAAAAGCCACTCACTGTATCCCTCTCTTTCACCTCCTTTCGTCAAGCAAACATCTGAGTGGCAGGCATCTCAATAATCATCATTTAAAGAGCTTAGCAACTGAACAATTATACTTCAAGTTGATATGAGATTAGATCTAGTTATGAGTATGACATCTAATATATCTAGGTGAGAAAGAATCCCAAGAGGTAGAAACCTTCTCTCCAAGAGAACTAGCAACAATAGAAAATAGGAAAAATACCTAAGGAGGTGCAGGAAACCTCACTACATACGAAACAATAAAAAAGAGAACTTTGTTAGCTATTTACTGACTAGATAAATAACAACATGTCACACGCAGATCACACCAAATAAACTAGAAACTCTATGTCCAAAGATTGATCAACAAAAGAGAAACAGTTAAACCTGTATATGGCATCCATTTAATTGGCTTAAAATGGAGATTAAACATCATCTATTAAAGCACAACAAATGGATTAACCCAATATCCAAGGATAAATACACAAGATTTTATATATAAATATCATAGCTAATGAACAAAAACAGGTAGACAGATTGAAAATGATTTAAGAGCTAAAAATCAACTGTAATATACAATTATTCACAAATCAGAACATTTATGCAATGCCCAAAACAACTGAACAAGACAACAGAAGTAGAAAGAAGTATATCTACAATGAGAAACCAACATATTGTAGGATATATGCATAAAAGTTATTTAAATTAATAACCACCCTCAGGTTAATTTCCTAATATACAGAGTCATCAAATGAAAACCTCAATTATTTATAGCTAACTAATATGGCATTTTTCTTCAACAGCAAAGCAAAGGAGCTACCAAAAAGAAAAATAAGACGCCCATTTTAAACTTCCTTCTGTCTTCCTATTTAGTTGCTCTTGAATGTAGATTGCTGTCCTCTTTGAAGTGATTAAAGATTGCGGTATTCAGCTCATTCAATAGCAGCAGTCAAGACATCGTACTAAACCGTTCTCGTTGCATTCCACGCACCGCCGCATCCTCCCCTCCTCCTCAACAAAGACCTTCCGGCTGCCGCTACAAGTCGGGCAGGGCACAAACCGCACCCCGCCGCATCCGTGACAGACAAAGGCGGGGTCCTGGCGAGCAACCTCCCCAAGCAACCTTCCGAGCTCGCCGGCCTCATGCACCTGTCGAATTTCATCAGCGCTGCCGATCCATCGATCCCCGACAAACACCTGGGGAAGCGCGAAGGTCCGACCATTGAGCGCGGCCTGAAGCTCGAGGCGGAAGGCGGCGTGCAGGGAGACGTCGCGCTCGTCGACTGAGAGGCGGAGTCCGCGGAGGATGGCGCGGATGGAGCGGCAGTCCTCGAAGGTTTGGCGAATCCCGCGGAGGGAGGTGCAGTAGAGGACGACCTTGGGGAGCTTGCTCGGATCGTCGTCGGCGAGCAATCGGGCCGACGGGATCCTGGAACAGTGGTGGTAGGTTAAGGATCGGGGGAGCGAGGGTGACTTCTTGTCGGTGGCGGAGTGGTCGGAAATGTCGGCCATGGCGGTGGGCTGTTGTCTAGCTTCTCCGTGGAGTGGAAGAAACTAATGAGCTCCAGGCGCCGGAGTTTATTTATATAAAAGACGTAAATATTTATTTTGGAAAAACAAATATTAAAAAGGATGTTATATTTATTTTTTCATTCTCAAAATATATTTATTATTTAGAATTATTTTTAATAGTGTTAGTTAAAACTATTACTAGGGCACTAGTATAAACAATATTTCGGAGATAAAAATAAAATAAAATGCAAATTTAAATGTCTTTTGATAAAGAAAACAAAAACTTTTTGAATTTTACACTTTTATTTTAATTTTATTTCTAAAAACTCCCTGTGAATTTAAACTTCATTTCATCCTTAACACACAGTTGACCCGCTAAATTATTTAATGAAATAATAAGGGCAAAAATAAAAAAAAACAAACATCTTTTTTATTGAAATCATCCCAGGTGTTCTTTTAAAATTTTTTATCACTTCTCATCTGTACATTTTATTTTTAAAAATTATATTTATTTTGAATATTATTATAGTGATTATAATATCATAATTACTATATAATTATAGATGCTATATAATTATAATAATTATGATTTTATAATCGTTATAATTAATTATAGATCTTTTAATTATTATAATATAATATTAATTAGTATTGATAAAAAAATATTAAATTATGATTTGTAACTATTCTAACATGTTAACTTGTATTAATTGATAGAGATGAAATATTATTGATATTATAAAATTTATAAATTATAATTATTATAATATAATATTATTAATATCGATCAGAATCAAAGTTGTTACATGTGTGTTGATAAAAAAATAAAATATTTATATTATAATAATTATAAATTATATTTATTATAATATAATTCATTAATATTATATGAAATATTCATATTATATTATAATAGTTACGTGTGTTATAATAATATTAAAAATAATGACGTTTTGAAAGTAAAAATGGGTCGGATGAAATATTTTTTGATTAAAAAAAGAGATAAAAAGGGTGCTCTTTTGATATATTTTTTTCCCCAAAATAATATTACGGTAAAAAATTCACCTAAAGGTGTCAACAATCACGATAAAAGGAAAAAAGAACTTTTAAAAAACTTAGGCATTTTGATGATTTTAAACTATAAAGTGTATTTTTTTAATAAAAAATAAATAAATAAGAAAATGTAGCTGGAACATTGAGTGTGGTGGTTGTTTATTGGCTAAGCAAAGCAAATGGATAAGAGTTGGTAATTCGACGTCACGCATCAATTCGATTTAGGAGAAAGGAGTAAGATTAAATATTTAGATTGATAACAAATATTATATTGTATTATATAGATATAATTAAGACAACCAAATAAATTTCAACCGTAGTTGTTAATCAATAATTTATCTTTTATAATTAAGTATATATTTAATTTTTTTAAATCAATTAATTTATTAATTTAATTTTATAAAAAAAAATTATTGATTATCAAAAAAAATATAAAAAATATAAATAAATCTTGACAAATGATCCTGTATCACGAGTACAATTCAAATACTGTGAGTGATATATTCTATGAGAAATTTAAATTCTCATTATAATTGAATCCATCGTATCTTTTATTATTTTATCGTATTCCAGAGCATCATTTGAGAATATCTCTCTTCATGAAACATTTAAGAGAATGTTGAGCTAATAAAGTTCCATGGCCAAAATCCCTCTTTTAACTCTAAACTCAATTAGTTTTCTATCGTTTTCATATCTTCTAATTTTATAATTATTGTCATTATTAAGATTGTAAATGAAATTAAGACAACGTTCATAAGTTTGATATCCCCGTCCCCACGGGATGAGCTGTTGGCTAGTGCATGAGGTGTTGTCACAATGAGGTCTAGGGGTCAAATCCTGGCTAGTA
>JBBUKS010000044.1:6493093-6503966 GCA_038050645.1 Hedychium gardnerianum
ATGTCAAAGTATAAGTCTCCATGACCAAGATGACTTGAATACCTCAAGTCGAAGGAAACTTGCACTTAAGCTGCAATATGATCTTCATTGACATATCTATATATGTAGAGAATTATATGAAGACTCATGTAAGGTCACTCTAATGAACTAGTTATCATTAAATAACATCCACGTTTAACTCTCGACATCCCAATGTCTCCAGCCAGTGAGGAGTGGTTGCTTGGACAAGCCAAGGAGTATAACCCGTACTAGTCTCATAGAATCGATGATGTTCAAGCTCATCAATTCATCGACTATGGATAGTTTCAATACATTCATAATTACACATATAGAGATGCTCACTAGTTGTGATCCAATTAAGAGTTCTCTCATGCTATGAATTGTATAGTAGACTTTCAGTAACTGAGTTTAAGATTCAATCATGCACATAGAAGATGTATACTTAATTAGTAAAACTTTATTTATCCAATAAATAAGTACAAATCATAAGACGATTACCTTATGACACCTCTCAAATATATCAACATGAACAACCATTGTAGCAAAATCTAAAATCCTAAGATCATTCTCCAATCCAGATTTTCTTCTCGACCATTCACTGGCTCACAACCTCTCTTGGCTTCTCTAGACTCTTTCTTTCTCTCTCAATTCTCTCTCTCCCTCTCTCCCTCTCTCTCAATTCTCTCTTGCTCTTTCTCTTACAAACTCACTAATTTTGATTGTCTAGATAATCAGCCTTGTGAAACCAAATAGTTTTTAATCATAGTACTCGTGGGATCGATATCTTTTTATTACTTGACGACAACTGCACACTTGCGGTTTCAACACATCATGCTCTAACCGATTTCAACCTTGCAATTGGGTTAATATAGAAAACATTAGAATTTATCACATGTATGTGTTGTTTAGATACCCAATAGCATTTATTCTCCAATTGATTAACTAAGCATGATTTTGAACCCAAGCAAGTCTATTTTTAGCATGTCTCTTGACTGAAGTGAGATAGGAAACATGATTTTGATCTAAACTAAAACCAAGTCCAGTCTTGTTGTATGCAACTCGTTTGGATCCAAGCATCAAACCTAAATACTTAGATCCATATGTGAATTTACTCAAGGTTGACTGTAACTTACTAACTTGGTCATTCAAATCAGAATTCTCTTACTCAAGCTTTGACACCTAGGTTGAGGTTCCGATTTGACTAACCTAAGTAAATAAGTCTGAGTTAGATTTTTTCTTAAGGTCTTTCATCTCCTTAAGTAAAGTCTTAACTTTAGACTTATATTTATCTAGAGTTTAAGTCAAATAAGCAACAGTAGCATATAATTTTTCAAGTAAAGGATTTGTTACCTCGTCAGCTGACTCATCTGAGTCGTTGACTTGATCGAAATCTGATGTTGAGTTGTAGTCTGACTTGGATTCTGAACTTGAAATTTCTTGGATTGTGGTTAGTGCTAGAAGGTTGACGTGGTTTGAGTCTGATTCAGATTCTGATGATGACTCATCCCATGTTATTTTCAGTGCCTTCTTCTTCTTCTTTTTCTTTTCTGATTCTCTTTCTCTCTTCTTTAGAAGTGGACAGTCAATTTTGAAGTGTCCTTTCTTTCTGCATTCATAACATCGTACGTTGGCTAGGTCTTTGTTAAAGATTTCTTTCTTTACAATTTTTTGTGTGAATTTCTTTCATCGGATCATTCTTTTAACCATATGTGCTAATTCAGAAGATAGATTATCTTCGTCAGTTGTTGATTTGGACTCGTATTCTGATTTAGTCTCTTCTTTACATTTGGATTTTGTGTTTGATTGTCTTGCAATTAAAGTAATACTCTTTTCTTTCTGATCAAGATTAGTCTTCTCATGTAATTCAAAATCATAAAAGAATTCATCTAATTTAATGACAGAAAGATCCTTGGATGCTTTCTATGCATCAACCATTGATGCCCACAAGGGTGTCCTTGGAAATGCCTTAAGTGCGTATCTCATCAAGTCGCGATTATCGACTTGTTCGCGGATTGCATGAATGTCATTCAAGATTACTTTAAAGCAGTTGTGGAGCTGACAAAATATTTCATCCTCATTCATTTAAATGTTTTGGAGTTGACTTAATAGCAAGTCCTTTTTAGCAATTCATGAGTCAGTTGAGCCTTCATTTAGCTCAATCAATTTTTTTCCAGAGTTGTTTAGCGTTGCTGAAATGACCAACTTTGGTCATTTGTCTGCACTACAATGTAGCTGTGGCTCTAGCATTGGCTTGAGCCTTCTTTTTGTTTTCACTTGCCTAGTTGTAGTAGATGACTGATTACCCATCATCATTTGTAGGTAGTTAAAAGCCTTGTTTTACTACTAGATAGTTTTCTATCTCATTCATGAGGTAGTATTCCATCCAATTTTTCCAATAGGAAAAATTGTTGTCATTCAAAAGCGGCAGGAGGGTTGTGCTGAAACCTTCCTGCAAAGATATTTCTGAAATAAATATTTTGTTTAAGTTGTATTAAGGTCTAAGATAGGATATGAGTTTGGTTTGGGTTTGATTTGGTTGTAATTAGGGCTAGAATTTGGTTTGGGCTTGGCTCAGATTATTACTTGATTTGATTTGTTTGTTCCATCTCAAGTATAGAGTTCACCCGATGTTAGATTCAGGTCTTGCTTTAGGCTAATTAAGTAGAAGTTTCCTAAATTATCTTCCAAGTAGTGGCAAGGCAGGGGACCTTCTTTATGATTGGAGCAACAACCACTTTCTAAGACAAAGCTAACTTAAGAATTTAGAGCTGAATCAACTTTAATACAATTCCTTGATCTAACTAGTTTAGAGTGAGGTTAAATAATTTCTACTAATTCCACTTGACTAGATGCATCAGGTAGGATAGTCCAACCTCGACATGCACTTCACCAAGCTTTCCTAGTTTCTTTTAGCTCAACCCACTCTGATATTGTAGGATTGAACTTGACCCTAAAGGGGGGGGGTGAATAGCATTATGAATTTTATGAGCATATATTTAAAGAAAATAACTAAAACAGTTGAATCAATCAAAGTAGCACAGTAGAAATAAATAAAACTTAAAGACTAATTTAATCAAGTATAGCTAGATCAATGTAAGCATGTAAGAGTTTTAACTATGACTAAGCATGCAAGCAGTTAACCAACTAAATCAGAATAATAAACACACACAACAATTATAAAATGTGATTCTTATTTCTAATTTCTCCTAGGTGGAGAAACCTTATAGAAAAAAGAATCTAAAAAGTTAAGCATAAATTGCAATAAATAAGGAAACACTAAAAACAAATAAAAATGTTACTCTAGGTGTTTCTAATAGAAAATGAAGCACAAGTTGTAGCGTGTTGCAGCACAAAAAGCAAAAGAGCACTAGAGCATAAGAGATTAAGAAAAGTCATGAATGAGTTATTTTTAATCTCTATCTCGAGACCATTTTTATAGTACTCGTTCAATTTCCTATAGCCTTCTCGGTCACCTATGTAGGTGCTGACGTGACTACAACTTCTATCTAGTAGGTAATAGTAACAACGCTACCCAATCGACTGGGGGCTCCCTAGTTGCTTATAGAAGGGTTAAATCTGATCTTAACCCAACTCGCTCGGGTTATCGATAATGCCACTACCCGATTGCCTGGAAGCCTTCTTGGTCGCCCATACACCCTGGTCGCTCCGACCCATCTAGGGTCCTAGACACTCCGACTTTACTCGTTGAGAGTTATCACTAGTCAGTCACCCCGAACTTCCTTTGATCGTCTAGAACCATCGAATCGCTTCCCTGCAATTGTTACACATATTGAGTATGATGTAATATTTAAAGTTACTTGCACTTTACTTGACTAGATTTTGACCCATCAACTTTTGGGTGGCCAAGCAATCAACTCCCAGCTGATTCTGCTTGGACTTGTTTACCAAGCAATAAGCTTCCAGTTGATTCTACACACTTGGACTTGTTTTGTCAAGCAATTAGCTCCCACCTGATTCTACACACTTGGACTTGTCTTGCCAAGCAATCAGCTCCCAGCTGATTCTACACACTTGGACTTATCTTGCCAGGTTATTAGATCTCTAACCTACTTGGACTTGTTTTGCCAAGTTATCAGACCTTTGACCTACTTGGACTTAATTTACCTAGCTCTTAGCTAGGAATTTCTTTATTTGGTTACCAACCAAGACTTTAGCTGCCTAGCTTCACTCACTATAACTTCATTCACCTAGTTCTCAATTAGGAATTTTCTTGCTTGGTTCCCAACTAAGACTTATTCACTAGTCAAGTTACCTACACCTGTATACTTGACACCAATTCGTTAGATTTCACCAAACCTAACTTTAACCTTAGTCATACATCAAAATTTTTGGTTAAATGTTGTGCTTCCAGCATCAACAAGATGAGCCATGATAGATTTGACCGACAACCTATAGACTTCTAATAACAACCATCTTTGACATATTATTTCATTTTTATACTCGATGTTTTAATCCACTTGTACAGTTTATTCGCATGACTTATCATGTTTTACGAGCATTGGATTATTTAAAGTTTTAATGCAAATATCATTTAATTGATGACCCTAATGCTTGAATTGATACATACATTATTTTGTAGGACATTTGAAGAGCATAACGAGGAGTTTTGAGGTTCATTCAACAATGAACATAGCCTAGTCGTGCCACTTAACATGACCAAACTCCTTTACCAATTGATCGGTGCAAAAACAAGGAAGAAAGCCCTAGGCATGGCTAGGTCATGCCTGGAGGCATGACCGTGCCTAGGAGCCTAACTACAGGCATGGCCAAGGCATGCCCACAGGCACGACCATGCCTGGGCATGTGAGGAGCCACAATTTTTGGGTTTGGTTCGCGATTTTGAGCGTTTCAAGGGCGGGTATAAAGGGAAAAAGATGGTTCACATGGGGGGATCTCTCCAACAACTCTCCATCAACCCTAGACTCCTCTCCATCTCCCTTCCTCCAGATTAGGAGGAAGGGAGTCCATCTTCTATCTCTCCTTCTCAGATTAGAGGGGAGAGTCCGCATCCGCGGAACCTTCGGTGAACCACATCCACCACTTCACTAACATCACCTCTTACTCGGATTAGAGGAGAAGGTTCAATTCCATATCCGACGGCATTCCCCCATGCTCAAGTGGATTAGGGAGAGCTTGAATCCTCCACCAAGCTTCTAAATTATGAGTTCGAACCATTTCATCGCCAACACCATCTCTTAATCGGATTAAAAGAAGAGGATCCATCCGCATCGACAATTACTCTACCAGATTAAGAGAGGCGCTCCACCTTCATTGTCGAAATCCACATCCACCATTAGAGGGAGAGATCTTCACTTTACCTTAGTTTTATTTCTTCATGCTTTGTGTTTGTTTAATTTCCCCTTACATCTTGTTGATTTTTGTTAATGCATTTCAATTCCTTTAATTACTTGCATGTTTGTTTCGTTTAATGCTTTAAGTTCATCAAATACTTATGCTTCCTTTAATTATCTTGCAATTGTAGTTTAGGTTAGATTAGACTATAATTACTCACCTTTCCTTAGTCTTAGCAATCCAAATCGCCCCCCCCCCTCCCCTCAATTTCAATATCAAAATTCAAAGCAATAAAACATTCCTAAGAATTATCATCCTGTCATTACATTCGTTAGGAGATGACCAAAGTCATCCTTATGCTACATTAGCGTAGAGAGAGCTCAGCAAATTTGATTACCTTTGATACAATTGTGGTATGACATGCAATTAAAGGTAATCAAATTTTGGCACCATTGTCAGGGAGTGTAGCAGTGTTTGATAGACTTAGGATTGTTTTTTACTTTTCTATTTTTCTATTTTATTTTTTGGCAAAATTTTTTAGTATCTCCAAATCCTCTGAAACTTTGCATGTTGAAGAATTTGGATATGGAGATCAATACTCACCACTTCACCATGAATAACGACGTATTTTGGCCAAAATCCATCGTTTAGACCACCTTTTCAATTTTTCAATATTTTTCATTTCATTTTTCGGTTGCATTTCCACTCTCTTTTACTTTTGTGGTGGTCGAAAAAGTTCTAAAATTTGTTGGGTGCCTTAACTCTTTGATATCCATGTATTTTGTCTTTTATGTTCCCTATGTCTTTTGATTTTATTTGCTAGTGTTTCAGGTAAACCATGACATTGCTTGAACAACTGATGTGCATAGATTATATATATATTTAGACATTCTTTTATACACATCTACTTGTATTTCATGAGCATGATTTATGTTATCACACCCTATCTCATTATTTTATCAGCATAATTACCCTATTTGATTCGAAGATTGCTCTTTCTTGATTTTCATTGATAGGACGCGTTTTGGAGAAAAACGGAGCTTAAACGAAGAACTGAGTAGAAAGTAGAGCAAAAAGCAGAGTAGGAAGTAGAGCAGTCAGAGCCAAGGCCATGGCTGCCCAGAGGCACGACCGTACCTTAACCCCAGCAGAAACCAAGGCCACAGTCATGCCTAGAGACACGATCGTGTGAGCGTCTTGGGAGACCTCAGATAGGGTCCATGAAAAGGCATGACCGTGCCTTGCCCAAAAGGCACGATCGTGTCTTGCCTCCAGTGTTTCCTCAACACACGGCTGTGCCATCTAGGCACGACCGTGCCTTCTCCTCAGATAGGGGTCATGCCTCATAGGCAGGGTCGTGCCTCATAGGTAGGGCCGTGTCTCCAAACAAACAAAAACCCAAGCACGATCGTGTGCCTTGGAGGTAGGGCCCGTGCCCTAATACTATAAAAGGGGATTTTCTCCCTCTTTGAAGAAATCTTTGGTTTGGGGTTCAGTCCCTCTCCTTGGGAAAGGGTTCTCCCCTTAGGGGGAAACCCTAGAGCTCTTTCACCTCAATTCGTCCACCTCTGGAGCAAGGGAACACCTCCAATGATGGCGGACTTCATGGATAAACATTCTCTTCTCTCTATTTTCATGTATTGAGTTATAGTTTGCTATTTTTTTCATCTCTTGGTTGTATTCCTTGCAATGGAGTAGATTCTCCCTATTTTAGGATGTAGGAAGTAATTATAATGTGTGATTGATGTATGAATTATGTATAAGCCCATTTCATGTTAAATGAAGTGTTTATGATTTGTTCTATATGTATTGTGCCTACTACATATTTCACGAAATGTGTATATGAGTAATGCATGTAGATGTGAAGGATTTGTTCCTATTCTAAGATTACTTCTAGGCTGGATAACCGGGGGATCCTTAGAGAGAGAGGATACCTATTCAACCGAACTCACCATACCCTTAGTGACAAAGGATATCGATTATTAACCATTTCCTGGGGTAATGACCTTAAAACAAGGACTAATCCTTTGCTAGGATAGCTAACTAGAGCTTAATGGTGTAAATACTCCGGTGTAGCTTTTAATTCTCATTAGGAAGTAACTGAGATAACTCTAGCGTTTGTATGACCGGGGGGCCCTTAGTGACAAAGGGTATCCCTTTAACCGGACTTTCTAGAGTTACTCTTTTTCTTAATGATGTTAGAATTATTGTAGCTCACTGGTAATTTGGTTAGAATCCATACAATATCATAAACATGGAGGGTAAGGAAGTGAATATGCATTAGGGACATTGACTAGCATCATAATGAAACTAAAACCCTAGTACCATTCTCCCCATAGCCAACTTCTCAACCTTCTTTCTCATCCCCTCTCTCAAGACTCTCTTGCTCTCTCTCTCTCCTCAAACTCTAATTCATGACTTCCAACCAACTTCGATTGTCTAGATAACTTTCTTTACGAACTCATCTAGTGCTTAATCAACAGTCTCTGTGGGATCGATAATCTTTTATATTACTAACGACGTAATTGTGCACTTGCAGGAACGTAACAAGTTTTTGGCACCGTTGCCGACAACTATTTTCGATTAACATTAGTTGACTAGCAATTTAATTACTTTAGATACTTTTCTTTCTATTAATAAAAATATACATTTTATTTATTTGTCTATAGTTTTATTTTCTTTTCTCATACACATAGACCAAAAATACTATAATTTGCTTTTACATATACATAATCCAAAAATATTACATTTTTGTTTCTTGCTATTTAAATTCTGCATTCTTATTTTTCTAATAATTTTATTTTGTAGGTGATTGTGATTGTTTCCAAAAACCTACTAATTTTTTGTACAAGATATGAAGCACATTGACATGGCAAATAGCTCTTTAAGATATTTTTACACACCTATATCTGCAAGACTATTGGATCCCATTGTACCTCCACAAATTGAAGTCGCCAACTTTCAACTTGACTCAGATTTAATTTCCATAATACAAGCTCACAAATTTGGGGAGAATTCTAAAAATCCATACTTTCACCTTGATGTATTTCAAGAATATTATAGTACAGTGAAGTGTGAAGGGGTCTCGTAGAATGTTATTCAGTTGTTCGCATTTTCATTCAGCCTCAAGGGCAAAACAAAGACTTGGTTGAATTCTCTTCGTCCAAAAAGCATAACGAGTTGGGAACAATTGGAGTAATGCTTTCTAAATTACTTTTTCCCACCAAGCAGGATAGCATTTATGAGAAATCAAGTCATGAATTTTGCACAAACAAAAGAAGAATCACTATTCGAAGCATGGGAGAGATTTAAAGGCTTATTGAAGCAATGCCCTCATCATGGGTTGGAGAAATAGCTCACTATTCATTTATTCAATAAGGAGATTTCATTTTTGGATAAGACATTATTGGATTCTGCTACAGGAGATTCATTGTTGAACAAAACTTTGAACAAAGCATGTGACTTAATTGATCAAGTGACACAGAACCTCCAACAATGGTCAAATAAAAATTGGGTAGAATCTTCCCCCAAAATCCCAGAAGAGAAAACCAAGAATGAAATTGAGAATGTCAAACACGTGTTATTACAACTCTCAAGAATTCAAGAGAAAAAGCACAAGAGAAAGCCACAAATGCTCAACACATCCACAAGACCGACAAAGGTTTATAAGCCACTGTTACCATTTCCTCAATGATTGGTTCATATGCTTCAATCTAACAATGAAGATGAACTTAGCCCAATACATCCACTTAAAACTTTTGTAGCACGAAGCCCCATCCACAAGGATTGATGAAAGCCATAGATTATGAAGAATTTGAGAAATTCTGTGAGGATGAGTTGATGGAGTGCAAATTTCAGGATGTAGATACTGAGGTTACAAGTGGTCATAATAATGTGGATGTTTCTAATGATGATGTGGTGACATGCAATTTTTTATATTTTTCTCTCGGGATTGTATTTGTTAATGGTGATATAGAGTTTTCTGATGATAACTACGAGGAGAATGATTAGTTCAAGATGCCAATGAAAATGATGATTCCCCTGTGGATGACATTGATATTAGTGTACTCTTCACCAGTTGTTATGATGATGTGGACAGAAGTGTAGGGACTTGTGCTATGAAAGAAACGCCCCAAGAATCGCTTCCTTTGATCGCACAACCACTTGAAATTATGGAGGTTGCAAGGATTGATTTCATTGATAACCAAGGTGTAGGGACTTTTACAGAAGAGGCAAGGCCTCAAGAATCATGACCTTTAGAGATACCACCACCTGAGCTAGAGCTAGAATCCTTACTTGACCTAGTGGAAGTTGCATCCACTTGTTCGGAACCTTCAAGTACCTTTAATCACTGCAAAGTAAGTATTTCTTATGATCTTTTAGAACATTTCATAGAGGTACCTATAATTGATTTTGTAGGATGTGACTCAATTTTTGACACACGATCAATTAGACTAAATATGCTTCTAGTTCTTTCCTATTTAACATGTGTGTGGGAGGTGTATTATTTCTTTGAGTGTGCAGGTTTTAATAAGGTCTAGAATTGGATGCTTCAACTGAACCTTCTCCGTCCTCTAAAAAGAACAACCAAGGCGAAGAAGAAGGAGGGAGTAGAGATTCATATGATGGATCCATCAAGTATAGCTCCCTCCACATTTTTGGCCATATTAAAGAAAATTCAAAAATATCTCACCCATCCAAGGGCGAGATTTAGATGAACCAAATAAGGGGTCGAACTAATGATCTAAAACAAGCGCTTCTTGGGAGGCAACCCAAGTTTTCCTTTGTTTTCACTTAGGTTTCTATTTATGTCTTTATTTTATTTCATAGCTAATACTCTTTTGTTTGTTTCATTTCAGGTTCAATAACATCCATGAGCTAGCCGTGATGTTATAGACATGGAAAAAAAAATGGGAGAAAAGATGAAGATAAGTCGTGCCTTGAAAAAATAAGGCTATGTGAGCTTCTGCATTAGGCACACGGTCATGTCTCATTAGACACGGTTATGCCACACATTCAATCCAAGGTCATGTCAACTAGACATGGTCATGTCACCCAAATAGAAAGAAGTCAAGCCAAGGCTGTGTCAACTAGACACACCCGTGCCCCATCCTTCAAGGCAGGCCATGCCATCGAGGCACGATTGTGCCTTCTCCTGAAGATGAGGTCATGTCTCATAGACATGGCCATTTGAGCCAAGAGACATGGTTGTGTCTCACAATCAGTGGTCGTGTCTCCCTCTATGAATTCTATCTCCTCTCCAAACAACTCCAACTTTCAATCCGGGATGAAGCATAGGGCATACAACCATTCAAATGAAAGATAATTTGAAGATCTATGACATGAAACCAAATTCATTTTGTATGAACCCAATCTTGGACCCAAGAATGTCATTGAAGAGAAGCACGCAACAAGGGTAACAACTCTTAACCCCCTTTGGTATGCTTCCTATTTGAGCATTAATTGTATAGGACATGTCATGGTATTCTTGTGATGATGAATTTGTCAACTCTCCATATCTAGACAAAACATGACTTGACTAGTCCTAGCCTTAGGGATG
>JBBUKS010000044.1:6504066-6515337 GCA_038050645.1 Hedychium gardnerianum
GTCAACGGTTGATTCCAGAACCTCTTCTGAACCCTTCAATAGTTACAGTGATTTGTGTCTCATTCATTTCACTCATCTTATACACAATTAGTTCAGGACATGGTCTATGTGTCAGTCCCCATTAGGTTGACTACGTCACACCTAGCCCAAGTTATACTTCCTCATCTTGTGGATTCTAATTACTTAGACATGTGTCCAAGAGTACCATACCCTTGACATGTGATGCTTTGGCCAAACACTTCACTGACAAGTGGTCATAGGATATACGTCTCCTTATACAAGGAGCGGTGAATCTTCTATGGACTATTCAAACACCTTCAGACACTTCAACTTATACCCAATCATCCTGGGTCCACACCTTCAAGGAGATGCTTGCTTAAGATATCAAAGTATAAGTCTCCATGACTAAGATGACTTGAATACCTTAAGTCAAAGGAAACTTGCACTTTAGCTGCAATGGGATCTTCATTGACATATCCATATATGTACAGATCCATATGAAATATCATGGAAGGTCACTCCAATGAACTAGTTTCCTTTAACTAGCATTCATTTTTAACTTTCAACATCCCAATGTCTCCCGTTAGTGAGGAGCGGCTACTTGGTTAAACCAAGAAATATAACACATGCTAGTCTCATAGAATTGACGATGTCCAAACTCATTAATTCATCGACTAGGGAATGTTTCAATACATTCATAATTATACATGTAGAGATACTCACTAGTTGTGATTCAATCACAAGTTCTCTTATGTTATGAATTGTATTGTGGATATTCAGTAAGTGAGTTTAAGATCCAATCATACATATAAAGAATGTACACTTAAATAGTGAATCATTTATTTATCCAATAAATAATACATATCATAAGGCAATTGTCTTAGGACATCTCTCAAATATAACATGGTCAAATTACTTGCACTTGCACACTTGATACAAATTCATTAGATTTCATCAAACCTAACTTTTAACCTTGGTCATACATCAAAACCTTGGGTTAAATGTTGTCCCAACACCAATAATTTCTCCCTTTTTGATAGTATGAAAACTAAGTTGAAGTTAGAAAAATAATCAAGATAAATATGAGTTATATATTCAATGTATGACAAAGAAATAAAGATTAGTACAATCATACATGAATATATCAATTAAAATTTTAACTCCCTCTTAATCAGAAATAATTTTTGAAAAGCATGTAATTGAAAGTAATTGAAAATACTTTTTAAAAACATTTAAAATGTAACCCCTTTTTTTTCTCTCTCCCTTTTTCATATATCAAAAAAATGGGTTAAATAGGAAGAGAAAAAAATAAATGAAATCAATTAATTAGATAAAATTAGATAAATAATTTACACTGAGATAAGTTACTATAAAAAATAAGGATGCAAATATCAAGATAAGTAGGTAAACTGCAACGCATGTAAAGTTAAGATATAGTCATATAAAGTCAATTCATCGAAATTAGTCTATATTGCACAACCCAAGTCTTCTTCGAAGTGTACTAAATTTGGCTTCTACCAATGGTTTTGTGAATATTTCTACTATGTTAGATTTTGATTCAATATATTTGAGTTTAATGTCCCCATTTGATATGTGTTCTCTAACAAAATGATTTTTTTGACTTCTATATGTTTAGTTCTAGAGTGATGTACCAAATTTTTAATTAGATTAATAGAACTAAAATTATCTATCAGAACTTGGACATTTTTGTAATCAAGTCTATAATCTTTAAGTTTATTCATCATCCATTACAATTGAGCTACACATCCACCCATAGCAGCATATTCAGTTTTAGTAGTAGATAGAGCTACACAATGTTGTTTTCTACTACTCCAACTAATTAGGGATTGTCCTAGAAATTGACAACCCCCACTAGTGCTTTTTTCTGTCTAACTTGCATCCAGCATAGTCTGAGTTAGTAAACCCTAATAAATCAAAAAAAAATTGTTCTTGGATACCATAGTCCAACATTTTGAGTTCCTTTTATGTACCTTAAAAAAAATTTAATTGTTGCTAGATGTGACTCTTTTTGCATAGGATTGAAATCGTGCACACATACCTACTGAAAAGAGAATATTAGATTGACTAGAAGTGAGGTATAAGAGTCCACCTATTGCACTTCTATAGTACTTGGCATCTACACTTTTTTCACTCGGGTCATTATCTAATTTCGTGTTTAAGGCCATTGGGGTTGCTAGGTTTTTAAAGTTTTCCATTTCAAATCTTTTAACTAGATCATTAGCATATTTGGTTTGATACACATAAATATCTTCCCTAGTTTGTTTGACTTGTAATCCTAAAAAGTAGTTGAGTTCCTTTACTAAATTCATCTGAAATTTGCTTTCCATGGTGACTTTGAAGTCTTTTATAAATGAACTATTTGTTGACCCAAAAATAATATCATCTACATATACTTGAGCAATAAAAATGTCTTTAGCATGAGTTTTGATGAAGAGAGTTGGATCAACTTTGCCTTGTCTAAATCCTTTAGAAAATAAGTAAGTAGATAACCTTTCGTACCAGGCTCTTGGAGCTTGTTTAAGTCCATACAATGCCCTTTTATGTTTGAGTACATGATTAGGGTTTTCTAAATTTTCAAATCCTTGTGGTTGAGTTATATAGACTTCTTCCTTGATAACACCATTTAAGAATGCCGATTTTACATCCATCTAAAATAATTTGAATCCTTTTTGAGCGGCAAAAGCTAATAGTATCCTAATTGATTCAAGTTTGGCTATAGGGGAATAAGTCTCGTCGTAGTCTAATCCTTCTACTTGACTAAAACCTTGAGCTAAAAGACATGCTTTGTTTATGACAATTTCATCTTTTTCATTTAATTTATTCCTAAACCCCCAATGTGTTCCTACAATAGATTTGTCACTTGGTTTAGGAACTAAGTCTCAAACCTAATTTTGATGAAACTGGGCTAACTATTCTTTCTTACCTATAATCCAATCTGGGTCAAGCAGGGCTTCATCTATGTTCTTTGGCTATATTTTTTATATTAAGGCTATTTGACTTAGATTTTGATGAGTAGACCTAGTTTGAACTCCTAAGTTTGGATTTCCTATAATTTGTTCAACTAGATGATTAATGTCCTAGTTGTTCTTACGATTTGATCTTCAATTTGTTTTCTAGGTTGATCTTCATCTGACTCATATCTAATCTCGTTTGACTTTTCAACTTCCAATTAAAGGGATTGTATAGTTTTAGTTGAGTCTTCTTCATTAAAGGTTACATTTGAGGTTTTTTCAATTTTAAGGGTTTTCTTATTATAGATTCTATATCCCATACTATTCATTGCATACCCTATAAAAATTCCTTCATCAATTTTACTTGTAAACTTTTGTAGATTATCTTTTGTATTTAAGATATAGGCTTTGCATCCAAAAACTTTAAAGTATTTGGTTGAGGGTATTTTATTAAAAAAAATAGTTCATAAGGTGTTTTCTATTGAGTTTTATTAACATGAATTCGATTTTGAATATAGCAAGCAGTGTTAATTGCTTTTGCTCAGAAGTAGCTTGGTAGATTAAACTCATTTAGCATTGTCCTAGTAGCTTCTATTAGGGTTCGATTCTTTCTTTCAACTAGGCCATTTTGTTGAGGAGTTCTTAGGCATGAAAATTCATGTTTGTAACTGTTATCTAAACAAAATCTTGAAAATGTGTGATTATCAAATTCTCCTTCATGATCACTTCAAATTTTCTTAACCTTAGTATTCATTTCATTTTCTGTTTGTTTAATGAATTGAGTTAGTTTATCTAAGGTTTCATCTTTATGTTTAAGAAAAAAAGTCTAAGTGAATTTTGAGAATTCATCAATAATTACTAGACAATATTGACTTTCATTTAATAATATAACTTTGTTTCTTTTAAATAAGTACACATGAATTTTTTCTAGAATATGAGTTGTTAGGCTTGAGTTGGTTGATTTAGTTTGTTTCCACTTTTTACATGCATCATAATTTAGGGTGTCTAGTTTAGTTAATGTTGGTAAACCTCTTCCTAATCCACTTTTACTTATCTTTAACAGATATCTAGCATGAGTATGAGCTAGCCTCCTATTTCGTAGCTTAGTTTTGTCTTGTTGTGAGACAAAACATGCATGTTATGAAGAAGGTAAACTAATAGTATAAACATTATTTTTTCTGGTTCCTAACAAAGTCAACTTAGGTTCTTTTGTAGATTTAACAATACATTTGTTAGATAAAAATTCTACTTTATATCTAGTATCACAAAGTTGACTTATACTAAGCAGATTAAAGCTCAAGCTCAAGTTTTCCACAAATAATACTTTCTTAATGAATAATTTTGAATTCAATACTATATTACTTGACCCGAGTACTTTTAGCTTTATTTTTGAAGCAGACTGTCCTCATTTTTTTTTGAGTTTGAGTGAGGTAAACATCTCCTGGTTATCGGTCATGTATCTAGAGCAACCACGTTCAACATTCATTCATGTTGAATTGCCGAATTTTCTAAGTCTGATTTGGCAAAGAGAGTAATGTAGCATACTTGTTCTTGACTTCTTTGTTTTTGGCACTTAGCTTCTTTGAAAGATATGATTTTCTCAAGTTGAGATTGAGTTAAACCGCACAGAATTATAGTGGTTGCCTTTTCATTTGACTGAGCTTCTTGCTTCATGTTGTTTGTCCACAAGTTTATCTAACACAGCTCACCTTTGGTGTTTGTCGGCAGGTTGGTTCCATTTTGAATGTTTTCCAATATTCTGGGTTGATTTTAAGAATATATTCCATCCTTCTCCTCCAACTGGCAAAACTTTTGTCATCGAAGAGAGGAGGGCGGGTTGTGCTGAAACCTTCCTGCAAAGTGTTGGTGCAATTGTCCCTGGGTCAAGGGTTGACCAAGCTCATGATGGCTCGAGTTTGGGTTTAGATGTTTGAGTCAAAGTAGGTCAAGGGTTGACTGGAGACTTGACTAGGGAAGTCCTAATTGGAGGTTAGGCAATTGAAGTCCTAGTGGGACTAGGCAAATTTAGTTGGAAACTAGGTCAAATCCAAGGTGGGTTAGCTGGTAGCTAAATACTTGACACAAGTGAAGTCCTAGTAGGACTAGAAAAATCTAGTTGGGAACTAGGTTAAATCCAAGGTGGGTTAGTTGGGAACTAAATACTTGGCACAAATGAAATCCTAGTGGGACTAGGCAAACCTAGTAGGGAACTAGGTTAAGTCCAAGGTGGGTCAGCTAGGAGCTAAACACTTGGTGACACAAGAGAGAAGTCCTAGTGGGACTAGGCAAACCTAATTGGGAACTAGGTCAAGTTCAAAGTGAGTTAGCTGAGAGTTGAATACTTGGCACGAGTAAAAAAGTCCTAGTTGGGAATTAGGCAAGAGAAAGTTCAATGGATCAAAGGTTAACTAGACACTTGGTGAGGAAGTCACAACAGGTCAAGGTTGATCGGATGTTGGGCAAGGGGACGCTAAACTCAAATGGGGAGATTAGGGTTGGGTAAGCCCCCAAGTCAATCGATTGGGGGCAAATCTAATTGATTCGCTAATTGATTGGGAGTTGTTTGTCGCGAGAATAAAAGGGTGCTGAATTGATTGGCTAATCGATTGGGAGCAAATCCAATTGATTGGCTAATCAATTGGGAGTTGTTTGTCGCGAGAACAAAAGGGTGCCGGATTGATTAGGGCAGATCCAATCGATTAAGGAAATTGATTAAGAACTATTTATCGCGAGAACAGAAAGCTATGGAATCAATTGGCTGATCGATTAGGCAGTATTTCTCGTGAGAACATAAAGCTTCTAAATCGATTGTGTAATCGATTAAGAAGCTGGTAATTGATTGGTATAGCTCACCAATTGATTACTCAGAAGGGAAAAAAAATAGTTGTTTGCAGGTTTGAACGGATGGATCTGATGTGATAATCAATTGGGAACCCTAGAACAGTGCGACAAAAGATGTTTTTGCGAAGGGTGAAGACAACGGTTCGTTCGCTAGTTCTTTAGAAGTTGAGGAAGAAGTGTTATTGCATTTCCAACCGATCAAGAGGCTTTACAATCAACAAGAGATCAAGAGCAAGGTGTCATTGTATGTGTATTTGCTTCTTGTATTCTTGTTGTATTTCTTTGTTGTGAGCTTGTACGAGTCTTCTTCGTCTCCGGATTATTTCTGAGAAGGAGTGATTTCATAGTGGATGAGATCGTGAGAGACGAACCCTTGATTAGTCACCTCAAGGAGGTGAAGACCAAGTAAATCGAGGTGTTAGCATTATGTTTCAAGTTTCCGCTGCAACAACAACTCAAAGAAGCAAACGGAGCTAATCACCCCCTCTAGCTCTCAACGTGTCCTAACAATTTGTATCAGAACGAGGTCGCTCTTCTTTGGACTAATCGCCGAAAAGAGCAAAAAGCTAGAGGAAGAAGAAGCCTTAAATTTCAAAAGTCAAAAAGACTCATCATCAAAGAACTCAACTTCACAATGGAATTACAAAATGGATTTGGATGACATCCGAGCACCTCTACCCTTCGGATTGGGAGGATTCGACCAATGGAAGGCTAGAGTTGAGAATTTCTTCATGATAAACATTGAAGAATGGTTCATCTTAATGGAGGGATTTGAAGCCCCAATTGATGGTCAAGGAAGACTCCTCAAGAAAAAAAAAAGTGGACCGAAGAGCAACTCCAAAAATCTGAGATAGGGGATTACAAGAGTGCAAGTGAGTTATGGATCAAATTGGTCAAACTTCATGAAGATCCTTCCTCAATATCAAGTCAAGAAAAATTCAAAGAGGGAGACTCATTGGATCAAAAATATGAGGATTCAGAGGTTGAGAGATGCTCAACATCTAAGGAGGAAATTGAAGAAGTATTCACCTCAAGAATTGAGGGGGAGAGACCATTGACACCGGATCAAGAAGAGGTCTCTACATCCAGGTCAAATGAAGAATGTGTCACCTCTACGAGCTCAACTCATGAAGGTATAACAAATTCATGCATTAAAAATAAAGATCATATAATTTGTTTTGAGTGTAGAGAAAAAAGGACACTATAAGAGCAAGTGTCCTAATTGGAGAAGAAGAAGACTAAAGTGGTACCCAAAGTGAAGGAGAAGCCTAAGGAGGTCGGCCCCATGATACGAAAGGGCAAGGAGTACATTGTGTACTTTTCTTTCAATCAAAAGGGACATTATTAGAATCAATGTCCAAGGGGGAGGAATTCGACCAAGAACCAAGGAGGAGTCAAGGGGGAGCTTCAAAGATTAAAACTAAGGTACCATTAACCATTAGTTAATGGTATTTATTCATTTCATGAAGACAAGCATGCTAGAAATAAATATTATGATTTTAGAGCATATTATCATGAAAATATGAAGCATGATAATTCTAAAGAAAAATATAGAGTATATCATGCTAGAACAACCTCACCTAAGGATAGGAATAATGGCAAGAGTCCCCACGGGACGAGCAGATGGCTATTGCATGGGGCTTTGCCACCAATAGGTCTAGAGGTCAATCCTTGGCAGCGTAATACTCGTCAGGTTCCTGTCCTCCCCCATGCAATGGTCACTGTTCCAAGGCTAGTAGCCACTCGTGATTTACCTCTCTTCCAGATAGTGGGGGGCCACCCTGGAGGGGTCGCCGAGGTGACGGTTTCACCTTTGCCACCAGGAATGATGGCAAGAACTCTAAGGATTCTAGATATATGCCTAAAAAGAGGAATACCAAAGGCAACCAGAAAAGTCCAAATTTGATGAATTAATGATTGAGAATCAAGTCTTAAGGTCAAGACTTGATAAATTGGAGAATATCCTTAAAAAAATGGCAAATAATGTCTAAGGGTCCAAAAAGAAAAACCTAGGATTAGATAGGCAAGAGTCATCTAAGGACAAGAGATGTTTGAGATATAAACCTTAGTCCAAGAAAGAATGGTTTCTTATCATAGAGTCTCATATAGCTATGGAACTAAACTTAGGTCTATGAGTCAAGTCAAGGTTACAAGGGAAGTTATCCCTAGCATTGACCTTAAGAAGACTAACATGACTAAGATTTTTAAGAAGCCTAAAAAAGTCATAAAGAAGGAATCTAGGGAAGTTATCCCTAGTGAATACCTAAAACACCCAAGGAGCACCAATAGATTTTGGATTCCTAAGAGTGTGTTCTCTATACCCTAGATGGGGTTAGAGTGTGTCAATTCTAATTGGAAGGGTAGTTAACTCAACCGTGATGAAGTTGACACTCTAGGAAATTTTCAAAGTATTGTGACGCCTTAAAAATGAAGAGTTGATTGTTACTCTCGATAAGAGTAAAATATGTCAATAGAATTTGAGATATTGAGATTAATCAAATTTGGCACAAATAGGATAGAATTCAAACAAATTTCAAGTTGGGATTTTGACATTTTTTGGGAGATGAGGGCAACTTAGGCTTATTTTAACTTAGCGATTAGTTGATGATACTTATATAGAAAATATAGGTATTTTCTTTATGCTAAAATTGTCATGTTTTGTGTGCCCTATTTCATGCCATGACATCATATCATACATTCATTTTGTCATGAAAAATGATACATGTCATTCATACATCACTTAAGTCAAGATATGTTAGTTTTCTTTTGAAAATATGCATTTGATGTATGTCATGATCAAATACATGCATAAATTTTAAATTCTTTGATACTAAGGACAAATATGACATTAGTTGACATCCTAGATAGGATTATCAAATTTAAAATATCTAATTAGAAATGTATGATCCCCTAGTTTAGGAAAATTTCATTTTACATCTCACAAGAATCATACGATGACTTGTATGTGTATAGATACAAGTGAGATGTTAGGAGTATGAACAAAACTCAAGATGTTGATATAATGCATCTATTTGAGTTTTAAGTTCATTAAAACAATATATTATGTGAAGTCCAATCATGGGAAAAACAAGGTTAGCCCAAAGATCATGGTTGGAAATTTATTTTGAAAAAATATTTCAAAATCATTTTGAATTTTTTGGTGAAGTCTATCTTTTGATAGGAATCACCATTGATCAAATGGATACAAAGTTAGAGTAAAACATTGAAGTTTTCAATAGTTTCCAACTTTGAGTCAATCTTTGAAAATAAAATATATTTTCATAGAAAATTATTTTTTCCTGATAGTATACGACATAATTAATATTTACGTGAAATTTCATAATTTTTAAAATTTCGTAGAATTATTTAAGAGTTTCTAAATTTTGATTTGAAATTGAAATTCAGAAATCAGAAACTCAAATCGATTGGGCACTATTGCCAATCGATTGGTGGTAAATTTTTGCGAGCACAGAAGCTCGCAGAATCGATCAGGTGATCGATTGGGAATGACGTAATCGATTAACACTGGCCGTAATCGATTGGTAACGGAAACCAATCGATTGACATTGTTGATTCTCGGTTGAAATGTCTGATTTTAGTTGATTAAGCCACGTTTAATCAATTTAACTATCCCGAACCCTCTGAAGTTCTTAGGTAAGCATTTAAAGGTAATTTTTTTATGAATATGAGAAAAGAATGGTTAAAGAGGACTAATTTGAAGTTAAGGATGAGATTTAGATTCAAGAATGAATCTTTAACCTCATGACTTTGTTTTGAGATTTCCTAAAGATTTAGGAATTCAAAATCATTGTTGGTGCAATGATAGAAGTTGGAGCATGCTTTATTTAAGATTTTTATTAAGGGTGAGGAGACAATGGAAGGTTGAGAACCTTCATTATGATGAATGCTCTAGGTTGAGCATTAGAGACAATGAAAGATTGAGAATCTTCATTGTGATGGATGTATGCTCAAGGTTGAGCATGGGATACAATGAAAGATATGAGACTTTCATTGGGTTGTTTTGAAAGAATTGACTCTTAGGAAGAGTTTTTGATGTGTGTCAAAGGGGAAGAAAAATGTAGGGTTCAAGTTAGGAAATCCTCATTTATATGTTGACATAGGTTGAAGAAAGGAGTTGGGCTAATATGAGTTAGACTAACTTAAACATATTGTCAAACATCAAAAAAAGGGAGAATGTTGGTGCAATTGTCCCTAGGTCAAGGGTTGACCAAGTTGACCAAGCTCGGGATGACTCGAGCTTAGGTTTAGATGTTTGATCAATATGTTTGTGAGATGTCAAGTAGGTCAAGGGTTGACTGGAGACTTGACTAGGGAAGTCCTAACTGGAGGTTAGGCAACTGAAATCCTAGTGGGACTAGGCAAACCTAGTTGAGAGCTAGGTCAAGTCCAAAGTGAGTTAGCTGAGAGTTGAACACTTGGCATGATTGAAAAAGTCCTAGTTGGAAACTAGGCAAGGGAAGTCTAAGTGGGTCAAAGGTATCGAATACTTGGTGAGAAAGTCCCAACAGGGCAAGGTTGATCAGAGGTTGGGCAAGTGAACCCTAAACTCAGATGGGGAGATTATGGTTGGGTAATTGATTGGGTAATCGATTAGCTCCCAAGTCAATCAATTGGCTAATCGATTGGGGGCAAATCCAATTGATTGGCTAATTGATTGGGAGTTGTTTGTCGCGAGAACAAAAGGGTGCCGAATCGATTGGCTAATTGATTGGGAGTTGTTTGTCGCGAGAACAAAAGGGTGTCGAATTGATTGGCTAATCGATTAGGGGCAAATTTAATCGATTGGGAGTTGTTTGTCGCGAGAACAGAAGGGTGTCAGATTGATTAGCTAATCGATTGGGGCATGTCCAATCGATTAAGGCAATTGATTGGGAACTGTTTATCATGAGAACAGAAAGTTGTGGAATCAATTGACTGATCGATTAGGCAGTATTTCTCGCGAGAATAGAAAGCTTCTGAATCGATTGGGTAATCGATTAAGAAGCTAGTAATCGATTTGTATGACTCACTAATCGATTACTTAAAAGGAAAAAAGAGTTGTTTGCAAGTTTAAACGGTTGGATCTGATGTGGTAATCGATTGGGGGTAAGGCCAATCGATTGGGAATCCTAGAACAACGCGATAAAAGGTGCTTTCGTGAAGGGTGAAGACAATGGTTCGTTCGCTAGTTCTTGAGAAGTTGAGGAAGAAGTGTTGCATTTCCAACCGATCAAGAGGCTTTCCAAGCAACAAGAGATCAAGAGCAAGGTGTCATTGTATGTGTATTTTCTTCTTGTATTCTTGTTGTATTTCTCTATTGTAAGCTTGTACGAGGCTTCTCCGCCTCTGGATTGTTTCCGAGAAGGAGTGATTTCATAGTAGATGAGATCGTGAGAGCCAGACCCTTAGATTAGTCACCTCAAGGAGGTGGAGACCAAGTAAATCGAGGTGTTAGCAT
>JBBUKS010000044.1:6526997-6541077 GCA_038050645.1 Hedychium gardnerianum
CGCAGCAAGGGCCAATCACAGCTAGTCATGGGGTCGACCGCAAGGCTGGCCGCATTCTCATCCTCGGCCAGCGTGGGGCTGGCCGCATGGCTCGCCGCAAGCTCGTCCTCGGCCGGCCAGCGTGGGGCTGGCCGCGAGTTGGTCCCCGGTCGCCTGTGGATTTGTACACTAGCTCGGCCCCGACCACAATATCGGGTCAGCCCAGTCGCATGGCTAGTTGCAAGCTCAACCCTGGTTGGCCCCAAGTTGCTGACAGTGAGCTCGACCCCGAACGACCACGACCTCAACCCCAACCCTTGGGGTATCGGCTTCCTGCAAGCTCATCGACAGCCTCAGCCCTGGCCGCGAGTTAGACTTGCTGAAAGCTCAACCGTGAGCATATGTGATGCAACAAGATTTTTTTTAATATTTTTATGGATCGAGTAATTCATTACTAGATCCTTATTTCATAATTAGGTCCAAGAGAATAAGTGGTATATTGAAAGAATTTCATTGTTGTATTTAAGACATTGTGTAATATGAGTGATACTAATTTTTGATTATTTTTTATTATCTTCAGGTATATTATATTTTCTGAACACTTATCTTCGACCCGTTTGCTAGATCAAATATTTTAGTGATGCTTTTTTTTTTTAAGTTCAAACTTCATGTTTAGCTGTATGCAAGTGCTATTGATAGTATTATGTTTTAATGATTTAATTAAGTTTATGTTATAACTATATGCATGTTTATCTCGGTCAGTCATAATATTGGAAATTTATTTCCCTTTAGGTTATACTGTATATGAATAAAACTTGGATGTACAATAGATTAGAAAATAAATTTATTATTGCTGAATTTTTTGATGGAGTTGAAGAGTTTGTGAATTTTATTAAACGTCATCCTAATTGTTTGGATGGCGACAAGTTACGTTATCCGTGTAATTATTCCAAATGTTGAAATACAACTTTCCGTGATGAGTATACTGTGAAAGTACATCTATGTAAAAAAAGATTTGTTCAAAATTATTATAACTGATATTGTCATAGAGAACCTTATATTTTTGAGCCAATTGGACATTCTAGTGCTTCGTCATTTGTCTCTATTGCTCAACATGAATCATCATTTAATAACAATACAATGCAATCAATGATTTATGATATGATGAATGTGTTTGATCATAGAAATGTTGATGAAATACCAACACCTAAAATTCAGAAACTATGACATGTTAGAGGTTAGTGAAAGAGAAGTATGTGAAGACATTCCCTCTGGTCATTCTCAATTATCAGCTACTACAAGACTATTGAACATTAAGGCAAAATATCATTTCTCAGAACGATGTTACGATGATATTTGTCAATTAATGTCAGAATTGCTCCCTACTAATAACATAATGACTGATAACTTATATAGTACAAAGAAATTGGTTAGGGGTTAGAGTTTGCCTATGAAAAAGATTGATTATTGTATAAATAACTGCATGATCTTTTAGAATAAAGACAGTGAATTGATTAAATGCAGAATGTATAATCACCCTCGATACAAACAGCGTAGTCGCATATCAAGGAAGAAGAACAAAAAGTTACCATGAAAAGTAATGTCTTACTTCTCGTTAACTGCCAGACTACAACGCTTGTATGAATCTGCCGCAACAACAAACCACATGAGGTGACATCATGAGCATATACATGAACGAGATATAATGTGTCATCCCTCTAACTCACCTGCATAGAAACATCTTGATATAATATTTTTCTTATTTGCAATAGAACCACGTAATATAAGATTGAGACTTTCAGCAGATGAATTTCAGCCATTTGATTATTTGGACAGTAATATTCATCTTGGTTAGTCATATTAACACCATATAATTTGCCGTCGTGGATGTGTATGAAAGACAAATACATGTATCGTACTATGCTTATTCCAGATCCAAAGAATATGAAAGAGAAAATAGATATTTTTTTGCAACCTCTGATTGTCGAGTTGAGTAAATTATGTAATATAAGGTCAAAGACTTGTGATATTACAAGTAAAACTAATTTTACCATGCATGTTGCTTTATTACGGACGATTAGTGATTTTCTAACTTACTCAATGTTGTCAGGATGGAGCACCGTTGGTAAATTAGCATGTTCATAATATATGACAGAGTCTTATGCAATTTCTTTACCTTGCACTGGGAAGGTATATTGGTTTGATAATCATTATAAATATTTACTAGTTGAACACTCTTTTAGACGAAATAATAAAGATTTCATAAAGAATATCAAAAAACTTCCGCCATCAATTAAGTCAGATGAAGAAATCATTGAGAAAATAGACAACTGTGAATTTATACAAGTAACTCAGACTAGTTCTGATGAATTAAATAAATACATTGTTAGGGTGTGCAAGTGTGGTTGAAAAAAATCATATTTTGAGAATTGTCATATTGAAAGTATATGCTCATTCGACATAATTTAGATATGATGCATGTGGAGAAGAATTTTTTCGATAATATTTTAAATACTGTGATGAATGTTATAAGCAAAACTAAAGACACAACAAAATCACATGAGAAATTAAAATAATTAGTTAACAGACTTGAGTTGCATCAGAATGAAATAATCGATAAATTTTCAAAGGCTTATTATACATGGGACAAAGAAAGTAAGCAGATATTGTGTAGTTGGTTGAAAAAAGTCAAATTCCCTAATGGATATGCCCAAATATGGCTTGATGCATGGATATGAACAAATTAAAAATGTTTGGAATGAAGAGTCATGACTGTCACGTGTTCATGCAAAGGCTTATTCTAATCACCTTTCATGATCTACTTCCTAATAATATTTGGAGAATACTTCTAGAATTAAGTCCTTATTTTTAAAAATTTGACATCGAGGGTTATTATGATAGCCGAAATATTTCGGCTTGAAATAGAAATGCCTCTTATACTCTGTAAACTTAAGCGTATATTCCCACCTAATTTTTTTTAGTAAATGAAATATCTACCAGTTCATTTACCTTACGAGGTATGACTAGTTGGTCCTGTGCAGTAAAGATAGATGTATCCATTTGAACGAATTTTTAAAAAAATTAAAGAATAATGTTTGTAACAAAAAAAGAGTTGAGGAATCAATATGTAATGCTTATCTGATTGAAGAAGCATCTTTTTTTTGCTCATATTATTTTGCTGATAATGTGAAAATCAGACATTGCAAGTGTTCTCGAAATTTTGATAATTCTCAATCAATAGACTTAGAGAGATATTTTCTATTTTCAAGTTTCTTTGTAAGACAATGGGTGTATATGTTAGTAGATGGTTAAATCCAAAAAAATATCATGCAACAATAACATATATACTCTTGAACTGTGATAGGTTAAACCCTACTTAAAGTGAGTTAACTTCTAATTTAAAACATTTATCCCGTGTTTAAAACTTATCTTCCTTTTTTTTGACAGCTTGCACTACAAAATCCACTAATATGTGCAAGTGAGGTAGAGAAAAAGATAGAGATGGAATTTACACTTTAATTTGAAATCTATGTAAGTTAGAGAATATTTTTTTCCCTATGTATGTTATAATCAATTTATATCATAACTATTCTTTTGGGTAAAAAATAGTAGAATTTCAAATGTACAAAATGAAAGGATAAAAAATATTGCATTAGGACATCTTCATAACATAAAAGTCTTTTCTGATTACTATGTGAATGACTTCAAATTTCACGTGACACAATGTGATTCACATATAATTACCTCTAATTCAAGTGTTTGCGGAAAAGGATCTACCACTGACATTAATACTGAATTTGATTACTATGGTAATCTTGACGAAATCATTGAGCTCAAATATTCTGCTTTACCCATAAAAAAGTATGTGTTATTCAAATATTCATGGTATGATCAAACTCCAAAAATATGTACTAGAATATATGCAAACTACAATTTAGTTGAGGTTCTTGCAAACAAAAGATTCAACAAGTTTGAACCCTTCATTTTCGTGGTATAAGTTGGACAAATTTTCTATCTTGAATACCCAAAGAAGAAAAGAAGATCTAGTAAATGGTTATTAGTTTGTCGAATCAAGACTCGCTCGAACATAGAAATATCAAACTCCATCACGTCCCAAAACTATGATACATTTTCAGAATGAGGAAGTGGAGATACATTCAGTTGATTAAGAAATTCAATTCACATCCCAATTACTTATAATATGTAAATGTCACTTACGAGGAAATAAATGATGGAAAGATGTCCAGTAGTGAGGAGGTTGATGATCTAATAGAATCTAGCGATGAAAAAATAAAAACTGTTAATGTTAATAATTCATATTGTAATAATGATTAAATATTAGGGTTGAAAACTGTTATTGTTATGGATATGCTTATTTTTTACACGTTATATTGTGTATGTATTATAATGTTATTTTACAAATATAATCATATTAGCTAGTGCACCAGTACGGTCAGATTGTGTTGAGTATTATTGGAGGTTGGTATGTATTAATGTTATTAGAAGTTCAGAAATTCAACTCTTCTTTTATATTGAAAAATGATAAAAAAATTCATACAGTTTTGTTCCTAATGGTCATAGTGTTGCTGCGTACATCTCAAAAAAATTTAAAGAAGGACAATGCGCTTTCGGTTCTTCATGAAGACATGTAGATCAAGAAAGATTTTTATTTTCATGAATTTTTGGTAAGTAATGCGAATATTAACGATACTAATATTTTTGATTTTGTTGTAGAAAAAAATATACCTGTGATTCAGAACACGAGGTGGAATTCAAATCAACATGGAATAATTATTGTCAGAAGTTGTACAAGGACTTGATGTACAAGTGGAGATGAAAGGGAACAAAATCATCATATATAGTAGAAGAGATTTGGGAGGCATGTCAAAACATTTGGGCGGTAGACAATTGACAGCGAAATTCAGCAACTGCTCAAAGCAATATAAATGCTGAGGTCGGTGACCCGAGCATAGGATCATCAAAGCATACGGTTGGATCACGATCTATTATAGAACATGCAATAGATTTGGTGAGTTTACAATGACATTATTTAAATTTTTTATAATTGGTAATAAACAATGATAATTATTTTAAATATTTTTTCTTTCCAGGCAAATACTTTTAAAAAACCTGATACTTATTGGAACGTATTTCACAAAATCCACCAGAAAAAAAATGACACATTTGTAGATGCGAGATCAAAGGTTATAGACGTAAGAATATCATCCATATTTAAAAATGACTAGCTTGATTAATTATTTATTAGATAATACTAATAAATTTTTTAATGGGACAATATTATTGATCGAGTTGCACAGGCGTCTCAGCCTGTTGTAGAGGGAGAGGACTTACAGATTTTATATGATGAAGTTATAAATGAGATATATTATGATTTTGTTAGTGGAAGTAAAAAAAACGTTCTCTATGGCCTTGGCTCCCATGCACAAGTTGCATATGATCATGTGATGGCTCATAGGGCCAGAAGTCGACCCAGTTCTTCATCCATTGATGTGCATAAGTTACGACTATAAAATCAAACATGTAGGGATCGAGTCATAGCATTAGAGTGGTCGGAGCAGTCGATAGATGATCGGGTCAAGATGGCAGTAGAGTAGTCAGAGCGGTTGATGGATAATCAGGTCAGGATTGCAGTCGATCGAAAAATGCGAGAATTCTTTAATCGTCATTCAATAATGAGTTCTTCTACTTTTCCAAGGTTGCATGATTTCGATTCACAAGAGACTCAAGACTCAAACCCTCGTGACAAATAAAAATTCTGAGGTGTCTTGACCTTCAACTTTATTTTTGTATTTAGTAATTATTAAACATTAAAATTGGTTTGATTAATTTTGATATTATATGCAATTCTAATTATAGGAATTCAACACTTGAATCATTGACGATTTGATACTATATTATGAAATTAAGGTATGTATTTTTTTTTAAAGTATGTTAAATTTATGGCTTTGATTTAGTTTGTACATTTTTTGATAAGAATTTTTACTTTATGTATATCTATTTTAACATTAGCTTTATTGTTTGTGCAATATTCAGATACTATATCCCATGCTTATTTTATTTAATAACTATCATATTCTACTTATTGCAGGATTAGATAATAAAACTCTTTTATTTTTTTAGCATGATGACATGTTTGTGATAAACGTTTGGATATGATTTATATTATAGATATGATTTGTATCATGATTATAGTTTGTATCGTGGATATGGTTTGACATTGAAGTTTGGATATGATTTGTACCATGGATATTATTTGATGTATTGTTTAGATATTGTTTGTCATATGGTTTAGAGATGTGAATGAGATGTGAATGTTTATTGTATCTTGTTCGTTTATCATGTATTGGTTGTGAATGGTTTGTATGTATTGATTGTGAATGATTTGTATGTATTATCAATATTTATGTCGATGTAAATAGGGTATAAATAAGAAAAATAGGGAAAGTATTGTTGAAATTTATAGAAAAATTAACCACTGAAATTAAATTTTGGTCGCTAATTTTTTTTTAAATATTGTTCTAGATATTAACGACTGAAATATAATTTTGATCGTTATTTTAGTGATCGAAACATAGTTTCGGTCGTTATTTTTGTGGATGGAAAAAAAAATTGTTTGTAATATAGCAACCAAAATATAATTTCGGCTGCTAAACCAATTTATGACGAAAAAATTTATGACTTTTTTTTTCTGTCGCAAATCAATTGCTAAATCTATTTAGCGGCCGAATAACGACGGATAATTCGGTCGCTAAATGTGATTTTTTTTTGTGTGAGGGATCACAGTTGAAGAGTTGTCGGTCAACTTTAGATCACCTCAAGTGGGAGAGTAGTGACTTCTCCGACCCGAAAGAGCACCTGTATTGATTTGAGAATGTCACTCTCCTGCATCATATTTAAATGAAGTGAAGTACCGAGTCTTATTGACCATCTTGGTGGGGTTGACACATCATATAGTCTTTTCGGGGCACCTGTATTGATTTGAGAATGTCACTCTCCTGGTGGCAAAAGATTATATGTTGATCTCATATACCCTATATAATCGATCTTATAGTTATTTGTAGAGAGATAAATCATAGGTGACCTTTAGCCGTTGAACAATGATCGTTATATAGGAAGAACAGAAATCTGATAAGTATTGTGCTATTAGAAATTGACATTTTGATGATAATATTTCATACAATGAATATCTACACGCTCCGTCGGATGAAAATGTCACTCTCCTACATCATATTTAAATGAAGTGAAGTATCGAATCTTATTGACCACCTTGATGGGGTCGACACATCGTATGGTCCTTTGAGGACTTCAGCTCAGTGTTCCTTCCTTATTTTGTCATCAACAAAATGTACCAGAAGATCCCTCTCTAAAGGGACATGAACAGGAATCGCACTAGGGGGTATATACAGTGCTACATTCAAACAGCTCTCAAGGTACCTATGTTTATCCCTTAAGGTATTAACTAGTGTTATTCGGATCTTTGGGAGAGAGTCTTCTATCAATTTTTAGTGAAGACACCCTCGACTGACTACGACGAGCTCCTCGGGAGAGTCAAGAAATACATTAACATCAAAGAGGCTCAACTGTTGAAGAGAACTGAGAGAAAGACAGTTGCTCAACCCGTTAAACATGCAAACATAAGGGCAAACTACCGATCCCCACCGAGGTCGAGCTGAAGGATTGAGAAATCCATTAACAGGCTAAGTTGACAAGTAAAAGGATGATGAGATTGCAAAAACAATCAACTGAAAAATATTGATTCAACTAGAGAATCATAAAACAACAACGTAAACCTCATTTGAAGATAACTTGAGCTATAAATAAAGGACCAAAAGGCGCTTATCAAGGCTAGCAAACCAAGGTGAAATTGTGATAAACTCTAGTATTTTGTGCTCTCATTATTGCATTTCTAGCCTAGTATTATTTGTCGCCTTGTTTGTATTGCTTTTCTTATTATAAGAAGACTTCTTGTAAGATATTTTTCAACCTCTAATAAGGAAAAAGTTAGTGGAGTTCAAGAGTGACTCGCCTCAAGAGTCATAGGTTGAAAAAAATCTTAATTTTCAGGTCAAGCGTGTTATTCACCCCTAGCTATTCAACACTTTATTTACCTTGATCCTTACAAAAAACAATTGCTTTAGTAGAAAGTTATGCCGACAAGTTGCAACTTGATTGACACACTCTGTGTAGTTTTGCCAATACAAATGTAGAGTCATTGAAGCCTTCTCTAAAGGCATTTTTATGCTTTTTTAAAAATATAAGAACTAAAAAGAAAATATATCTATTGCTCTTTCATCATTTATACGTGCCAAAGCAACTGTCATAAAAGCTTTGAAACAAAGATCCATTGGCTCTATTCTAGCACTTTTGTAGACCAAATTACATCTTGGTCGACCTAGTTACTAAATATAATTGTTGGACACCTCAACAAATAACCCCTTCTAAGTGTTAAGATTCGTCTCGGTTGTTTTAACCATTCAACTATTAAGGATCAACTTCAAACCTCAAAACAATTTATCAAACACCCTCGAGAGCCTAGAATGAAGTTTCCTTAGATAACACAATCTACTTAGAAGCTAAATCGTATCAATACAACACTATGTTCCTAAAAACATGCTTAAGATTACAGTGTATGATCGTTTATTAAGATTACTATGTTCCTCGAAGCACCAGACACCCTAGATTGTTATGTTTCAGTTCATATCCTCATTGACAACTACAACATGAAACATGAGCTATTGTTGCTGGGCGAAGCCCCCGGTGATTTACCCCCTTCCAGAAAGTGTAGGGCCGCCCTGGAGAGGCCGTCAAGGTGACGGTTTCAACTTTTGCCACAGATGATCTACCATTTTTTGAATGAGTTATTTACCGACACAACTACGCATTTTTTGATCGGCAGCACTCAAAGTATCATTACTCTTGCAGAAAGCAAACCTCACGTATCTGCTTTGTTGAGTCTGATCATTGCAATCTCCATGAAAAAATCCACGTCCAGGCACAGCAGCCACTCCTGCTTTCTCGATCAATTCCTTGACAAAATCTATCTGAAATGATATGGTAAATTTGCAATGGCCAAACTCACGATATAAACCTTTAAAAAAACTTACAAAAGGAAATTTAGCAGGAGATAGTTCACTCACATCAGAAAGTAGACAGGCCTTTGGTAGCTCTGCAAATACAAACACTGATCCTTGTGGTTTGTTATGAACTTGAAAACCAACTTCAGATAACATTTTAATGACAAAATTTCTCCTTGCTTCATAATCCTTCAACAAAAAATACATTAGTGGCTTTTGATGGTATTCTCTTCAACAATCTAGGAAGAATATAAGCCAAGAGATGAATTCCTCACTGCTTTCAGAGAACTAAAATATTCTGGTGGACTTTGCAAGGCAGCCAAGGCAGCTTCTTGGAAAGGTGCAGGAGCTGAATCTGTGATTTTGATATGAATATTTCTAATTGCAGATGCAATGGCAGTAGGTGCACAAGCCCAGCCAATCCTCCAACCTGATGATATGTAAAAAATGTTAAAGATTGTTTGATTATAAAAGCTTATGCTGTCATTTCAACAGTAGCCATCATAGAAGCCCCCCTAATTGAAGAATTTGAAGACACCAAAGAAGAAAAGGAATTGGAATTGTGGACTGGTAACAAAAACCAGAATTGAATTACATAAGGTAGAATTAACTAAAAGTAAATCATTAAAGCTCATAATATTAATCAACTAAAATTTTTATGCTCCAAAAGTAGGAGTTTCACTGTGGCAACTTGAACTCCAAATATCAATAACACAATTTAGCAAGGACCAACCATTTGTTAGGATCGCAGGTGTCTTCAACATCATCACTATACAGGTTTGGAGACTGCTTGCTAGATCCTACTGTCCCGACCATACACTAGTAAATCCAAACCTGGAGCCTCTAGTTTGCAGAAAAAACTCCACTGTAGGACCATATAGTGAATCTTTGTTTTCCTTGGTTTGGTATAAGCCCATATGGTTTGATGTGAGCTTATGTATACAAAGAGAACCTATGTCCAAATATGAGAGAAAAGTAAAATAAAACTCAAAACATCCATGCCTTGCACAATATTCCTCTAAATCTATCCTAACTCCTCTCTCAACAGATAGGGAACAATGAAAACTTCAACTCCATCTTTCCCAACATTACCTAAGTTCTCAAGAAGAAGATCCTCTTCTCTACAAATAATCTGATCTCTCACAGCCTCCATATGTACCTTAAGGCATCTCCTAGACTTTGAAACACTTAATTAGCAAGAAAAACTTCAACTGTCTCATGCACCATTGATAATTCATTGAGAAATTCACACTAAAATCCTAATATAAGGTTAATTACCCACTGTTGAGCCTAAGGCTGGGCCTTTTGGGACCTATGTGGCCACCCACTGCCTAAGCCACAAACTGGGCCAAGGCAGAAGCCTCTTTCCGCCTAACATTGTTCACCAAAGCAATATATAATTTCTTGTTTCCATGTAAGTGCTGCATGTTAAAGTTGTTTTGGTTCTGAACATGCAAATTATGCAGGATAACTCACACCAGTCATGCTAACATTCTTTACATTCAGATGCATCATTAGGATACATATATTACACAACTGCTGTCGTGGAAGTCAGAATATTTGCAGGAAAGCAACCAACCTGGTGGTGGTGATTACTCACCAGTTACACTAAAAGTTTTGGACAAGGATGATGTGATAATTGTCCTTTCTTTCATCATTGGAAGTGATGCAATGGATAAATGCTTATGTGTATCAAAAGTTATATATTCATACACCTGAAACAAAAATTAAAAACGAAGATAAGCTAAACATACAGGTGAGGATGGCAAGACAAAGTACAACCGTTCTACTATAGTTTTGACAAAGATACTTAAAGAATTACTTCAAGCGTCTATGACTAGAAGAGAGTAGAGAGACCAAAAACCAATTCAATTAGACAAATATGAATTTTGTTTCCTAAAGTATCACTTCATATTTAGATTATAGAATATGTGCGATATCTATTTGAATAAGCATAGAAAATCTCAAGCCTTTCCAACTAGGTCTTGCTTCTTACACTAATTATGGTATATTATCACATTGGTGCTCCTTTTTTAATTATATTTAAAATAACAGTTTCATACTGGTAAATACCATTTTCATCAAAATATCACATAGAAGTAAAAGCAAAAAAAGGTTGGACCATTGAAAGCTTCTCATATTTCCTACTGGATATTCAAATTATTCAGATTCAAAATAGGAATATTATTGTCAAATGTGAAAACTGAAACCAAGAAGAAATTCTTTGATAAGAATGGCCACGTTAGATGGAATTTGGAAAATTTAGTATTCAAATTTGGCTTGCATCTTTATCACCAATTCTTAGAGCTTTAACAGCTTATACTGTTTCAAGGGAAAGTATATGAAAAGGTCAATGCATACTTCATCAGTTATAGCAAAGCAGTCCATCTGGCAGCATGCTGCAGCAATTACCTCAAGCTCTTCCTTAGAGAAAATCTTTCCAGTAGGGTTGTGCGGACTGTAACTGTCGTAATTAGTTTCTTTGATACATCCTAAGTTTTGAGAAAATACAACCATGCATAAATGAAAGAATTGGTAAGAATATAAGCAAAAGAACATAGGGCATGTTTGTTTATTTTTTTTATTTTATAGTTGGCATCAAGCATCCAGCTTACGCCGACTAATCCTGGGGTGACCGGCCCAGTCCCACGAAAGTTTCCCACCCGTCACCAGGATAAATCGAGAAACACTCGCAATGGGCGGCGCATCAGCCTAGCGTTCTTAGGTCAACCGCCCATTAAGTGAAATTCATCCGTTAATTCGCCGAAATTGGAACTCGATCCTTAGATGTCTGGGAAACTGAGATGGTGCCTGCCGCTGTACCATTGCTCCAGGAGCAACACAGGGCATTTTTCATCATTATATATATATATATATAGTTCATCTCGTCACCATATAACTCATAAAATCATTCAAACCATAGAAACGATAAGGCATGCCTACTCTTCCATTTGTAGTGCTACTTGCAACTCTCCAGAGTATTTGGACAAAGCTACAAGGAAAACTACTACAACTAAGCTCTCACAGTTAAAAGGATTAGTACTAAATCATATCCTGAGTAAACAACAATTATCTAGCTGGTACATTCTACTATTTACAAACAAAACCAATATTTCTAAAAGACTGCATGAGTACAAAATTTTGAATCTTGCATTGTCCATATGTGAAACAGTCAGCATTAAGCACGACATATTATTCAACATGCAGGATAAGAATCCACAGAAAATAGAAAAACAAATTAAACATGTAGGAATGGCATGATAAAAGCAACCAGAATGATTGAGAAATAAACTTTAATATTGTGTTTCTTGGACAGAAATAGCAGGGAAGGAAAGGAAAAGAAGTGGAATTGTCAATTGTGAGCGAAGTAGGATAATATAATATCGTTCTCTCTCTCTCTCACTTAACCTATTTTCTCCTCATTCCTTTAAACTAAACACTATATCAGTTTGAACTTCAAACATAAATGTGAGATCTTTTGTAGAAATCTTATACCTAACAATCATTATTTTTATACACAAATGTGGGAGGTAGCCTCTAATTTATAGTTAGAACAATGACCTGTTCAGAACCACAGCTTTTGTTCGACCGGTAAACGAACTCATAAACTTGTCTACATTTAGTGTCCAGTAAGGTGGATCCAGTGGCACATACACCTGCGATATTCAGAGTCCAGCTTAAATGCTTGATACATAAATGATTTGACTAGTCAAGACACTTCAAGAACAGTTAACGGTGATTGTGACTAAAATTCCACTGAAAAGTCTTTAACTTACAGGGATACCTCCAGCTAAAATGATGCATGACTCGTAGGTCTCATAGGCCGGGTCAAATATTAGAACTTCATCACCCTGGTCAATTGCTGTCGATGATGGAAATCATAATTATGTGTTTGTGTTCAAGAAGTCGAGAAAAACAGTCAGAAATTTCATACTTGCCAGTATAGTTGCAGCGAAGGCTTCGGATTGACCACAACATATCACAAAATCTGTAAGCGGATCGAAATCAAGAAAGTGATTTTGCTTCATCTTTACTGCCAATAAGTCACATATACCTTGCACATGCCTTGAAGAAAAGAGAGATCGATTTAAATTAAATACCAAGAAAATGTTAAATAACCGAATTCTCAATAGTAGGCTTAAACTTCCATTTTACAGGGTCCTAAAAAAAGAAGATTTTCGCCATGAAGATGGATTTTAAAAAGTGATGTTATTGGCAATTCCCCAAGTCGACAACTTTGACACGGCGAGGAAGTGAAGCCGCGAGTAGCAACAGACAGCATAAGGTATGAAAGTACAATGAGGAGGGGCGAGGAAGGGCGAGACCTGTACTGGTTGAGATCAGCGGCGATGGCGGCGACGGCGGCGTGCTTGACGTGGGGAGGGGCAGGGAAGTCGGGGAAGCCCTCGGCAAGGTTGATGGCGCCACATCGATGGGCGAGGTGGGAGATCTCTTGGATGGGCGAGGCGTTGAGGGCTCGCGATGCCTTGGAGAGCTTTGCCTCCATCTTGTTGATGGCGGGTACCTTAATTTCCTCCCGCACGGATAAGTTCTATAAAAAAAATTTATCTAATAATACCAATGGATTCAGTTCTATAAACAAAAATTTATCTAATAAATTAAAAAATATTAATAAAAATTAATCTAAACGATTAATATTCTTAAATTTATTTTTTATTAAAAAATAATTCTTATATTATATCATAACTAAAATTTAAATCATAATTTTTTTAATTATTTATTAAAAATTTTAATCATTCATCATTAATCCGAAGCATCACTACTCTACTCACGAAATTATCTAAATTAATAAATTAATTTTTATGATTTATATTTTTATATTAATTTTAAAATAAACCGATAAAAACATTAAAAATGAACGTTTATCTTTTACCACCGCTACTCTACTCACGAAAGACAAACTCGCGTGTCCCCACGGGATGAGCTAGTGGCTAGTGCATGAGGTGTTGCCACAATGAGGTCTTGGGGTCAAATCCTGGCTAGTA
>JBBUKS010000044.1:6568118-6578837 GCA_038050645.1 Hedychium gardnerianum
TTAATTATCATATAAAATTATTAATAAATTAAAATGTATGTTGATAATTAAATTATGAATAAGACAAATAGAATATTTTAAGGAATATGTTTTTTTTGGTGTAATATGGTGTGGATGGGTTGGAGTTCAAATTATGTTTTATGTTGAAATTACACTATTTTAGTGTGAAAATGACACCAAATTTGATGATGGTGGTTGGAGATGGTCTAATCCCTTGGAAAGATGAACACCGACTAACCTAAAAAGAGAGATAAGGCAAGAAGCTCGGGCCACCAAGCCCCTCCTCCCTACCAATGACATCATAGACCTCAATGACTCCCGTACCTCTCTCCTTGTGCATATAAAAAACCAATCTTTACCGGTTCACCAAATCGACGATACAATTGAGTCTGTCTAAAACGAAAAAACGAAGAGACGTGGGAGGATCAAACAATGACAAGTTGAAGAGATCCACCGGAGAACAAAGGGGAGAGTGGGAATCCAGTTCACAAGTGAGGGACAAAAAAGACCGGAAGGTACCAAAGGGACGCTCTTGAAGAGAAGGTTGAGGCAGCCGAGCATGTTGCCGCAGAGGAGGATCTGCGGCCGTCGAGGCTCCATTGTTGAGAGGAGAGTTGCGGCGAGAGACGGTGAGGAGAGAGCTCCGGCGGGAGACGATGAGGCTCTATTATAGGTGGAGAGGGTTCAGGAAGGGAAGGCGTTTAAGGTTTCGATGTAAATATTTCGGGGAGAGGGAAAGAAAAATGTAGCGGAAAAAAACTGCGAAGGGGAAAAAATGGCGAAGGGAAAAAACGCCGAAGGGGTTTTTTTTAAAAAAAAATGCACATAGACAACGATTTTCAAAAATCGTTGTCGTATCCTTAAAAAAAAGCACACATAGAGTCGTAGCCCCTAAAAAACCACTCAAAGACAATGATTTTTCACAAACCATTGTCTTTGATTAAAAAAAAATACTCAAAGACAATGGTTTTTGTTAACATCGTTGTTAAAAGGTAAAAAATAATGACTTTGACATAAAATCATTGTCTTTTGAGTGTTGTTGAATAAGAATTTTCTTGTAGTGAATTTTGGCACAAACTCACTATTAAACTAAGGTGTCTCACATTCACTCAATAATATTCTTGGGACTCCCTTGACTCTCACCATTCTTAAAATTTCAAAATCTGGACACTATATGACCGTTAGTGAGTTTTGATCAAAAATCACTAATAACCTTAAGAACATCATAATCATGCCAAGTCAGGACCAATGCACTCCTAGGAGTCTCCCGAGTCTACCATACTCGGGAGACTTAAGTATTAGTCTATGAATACACTTGATTATTTTATATATACTTGTATAAAAATAAATACTTGTATAAAATGTGTCATATACACTTGACTATTCTCAAGATAACTTGAGTTCTCTCAGAAATTTTTGTTAATTGAAGGTTTGTTTTAGTCAATTAAATAATCAAATGGACTAGGTAATTGACTATAGACATTCTACTTGTGAACAAAAATATTTGTTTCATCTTAAGTCAACTGAATGGTAATTTAGTCGATTGAAGTGATTGAGCAATCAATTGCTAAAAATAGATTGTTTTTTATTTGAATTGAGTATTGACTCAGTATCCATTGAAAGGGTAAATTTACATCTAATGCCATCTGAGTTGACTAGAAGAGGTGAAAATCAATTGGAAATGTTATTCACTAGAGGATAAGGTTGTGGACATATTTGGTTGAGTCGATTGATGAAGATTTTGTTAGAAAATTAATTTTTGTAACCAATAATTGAATATGGACATGAATGACTATCTTGCGTGTAGATTATATAAATCAATTTCTTAAGTGGAGAAATTAATATTTAAAATTATTTGAGTAATGAAGGATTGATCCAATATGACTAAAAAATATATTAACTCATACATAAACTAGCTCATGAATGCGAATATATAAATACTAATTTGAGAATACATCAATGTCAATCCTAGTGAACCATTGAAGTGTAAAGAATTCAGAATTAATTTCTGAAATTTGATTGAAAAAGAATCAACTAATTATTTGATTAATTAATTAATTAGAAATAAATTAATCAATTAATTGATGAATTAATAATGTGAAAATAAAATAGTTAATTTAATTAATTAGGTTAATAATGTTTTAAGTAAAAGGGACTCCTACTCCTCAACTCACTTAACATTAATTCTCCCCTTCAGTTCTTCTCTTTCTTTCCTCTTTACATAGGTCAAAGCTTCAAAAGTTTATCATGATTCAAAATTAGAAGTACTCCGATTTCTGAGTGCTAGATTGCCAATAAATCATAAGTATTGGGTGAGATAATATCGTCTTTAAAAAGAAGATCTAATCTTATTCTCGACATCAAAACTCTTATCTGCAGGGTAAACTTATCCAAAAAGGTATATTGATATCCGAAAGGATAACTCAACGATTAACGAGATTAATTCGATGATGACTATACCAAGAATGATGCATCCTCGATAACTAAAAGAATGCTTGAGAACATAAATGGGATAAGATCCACGTCGTCATACTGAGCTCCACGAATTTGAGTCATTGATTTATTGTCGAGCTGACTAACCTAGTCTATTGGATCAACACTGGTGACTTCCAACAATAGATTTGAGTAAACTAAGCCAGGTTGAAGTCAAAGTCGACTGGAAACATTATCCACTACCATATAAGATTGTGAACTTATCTAGTTAAATTAATTAATAGGAATTGATATAAATTTGAGTCTGCTGAATAATTGTTGAGACAATTAAATAAATGGTTGTCAACCCATAAATTTTTAAGATAAGCCTTTCAGCCAGACAGATTCACACAGAATGTATTTTAGTAGTGATCCGGTCCGAGATCAAGGGATGGGATGACTCGGTTAAAGTAATCATGATCAATTAATTTCGGTCAGCTGGATACAAGTTAGGTTAACTTCCTTCATCAAATGTATTTCTATGGGTCGGGTTTTAACATACCGACTGTCTTCAAGTCGGATTTTGATAGATTGACTGCCTTCGAGTAGGGCTTTGACATATTAACTATTTTCAAGTCAGGCTTTGACAAACTGACTACCTTCAGATCAGCGTTCTCAACGCTGAGTAGCAGGGAAGTTCCTCCAACAAGGGTCTAAAAGGACTCAAGAAAAACATTAAGTGGGCAGCTGAGTCGGAGCTCGACTCGATCACTCCAACGCTCAAGTTAAATATTGGAGAAAAGATGAAGCAAACTAATGGAAAAAAGTAAAAAGAGAATAGAGAGTTATCCGATTGCTTGCTCTTGGTGATATAACTGACTACCTTTAAATAGAAAGTGAAAAGATAATCCTAATCTTTGAAGGGCGTACCAGTTCCTTTCGTTATCGAGAGACACCTCTCTGTATGACCGGTGCTTTAACTGTCGCATCCCTTAGTGATCGGTGCTTAAACAACCGCCAAATCGCATCCAAATTTGGACCGACCACATTCAAATGTGACTCGAACTTAATTAACTTGAGGTCTTCATTTGAGGTTGATTCAATTGAAGTTTGGTTCGGACCTATCTTGACTCGAGTCAGTTTGATTTGATCTGAGATATTCCTGACTTTGACTTCTAGCTTAACTTAACTTGATCATGCTTCGTAGTGCTGATTGTCCCCACCATATCAAGTAGTTTGTCTTATCAAGGCTGATTCTGATTTGTGACTAAAAATAAGAGAGCAAGGAAACTCTCGTACTACAATCCTCTGATCTTAATTAGCTAGTATTTTCATGTTCCTAAGTTCTCTCAATTACTTGAAAAAGTTCAAGTTGTGGTAGGATTGAACGTGGAGGCAAAAATAAACTTGTTGCTTGTAGAAGGTGAAGCTGTCATGGAAGCTCCACGCAGAGGTCGTACATGATTCCACATGGAAGTCGGCGACGAGCAGAGGTGACAGAACGACTAATCGAAGAGGATGGCCGACTGTTCTAAAGTGCAAGAAGATCACGCAGGGATAGTGATACCAAAACCATAATACCGTTAAGAATTCTCGGTACATTAAACTAACACGCAAATATCGTCGGTGAGGTAGCACTACAGAAGCCAAGCAAAGGGCAGGCACATCAACCCAGTCTGTTTTTCAACTCCTAATAGAAACGCAAGGCGCGTTGCCATCGTCTTAATTCTCTTCCACCAACTCCCTGAAGTTGATGGGAGTAGCAAACTGTTGCGAGCCGTGGTAGATGGCCATTCCTGCTAGCTTCGAGGTCGCATGTGTCGGATGCAGCAAGTCCCAGAACAGGTAGAGATGTCGTTCAGAGCAATAGGTTGCATTAGGAATGCACCCTGATTGCCCATTCAACTTCCCTGCTCCACAGCATGCACTCTTCACTTCCTTGTAACCTGAACAAGTAATCAACACATTTAGGTGGAAGCCTGCACCCTGATCAAATTATCTCGCTTCGCAGATAAATTTTGTGGTTACCAAGAGCCTTAGGGTCTCTAATGATCCCCCAGACGACAGCGTAAGAACTACCGATGGAGTACTTCATCCCTTGCAATTGGGAGCTTAGACTCTGCATCTGTGATTTCAGAGCAGTGTTGAAACCCAGAGCCAATTCATTCAAAATGTCGATGCAGGCACCTGCTGGATGTAGGCTTCTTGTATATGGGCAACACCCAATAGGAGGGACATCGATTATCGCAATTTTCCTTGCTCCAAGACCATATAGTGCCTGCCATAATAGTTTCGAGAACTCGAGTATCCATTAGTATTTGTTTGTTTGCGAGAATAATTGGATGTTCAATAAAAGAAGATTTTAACCTTTATATGATACTCATAAGTTGAGGCAAGAGTAGCGATAAATGAGTCGATCTCAGTTCTGCTCGGGGTGTTGTTTTTGGCGAAGAAGGCAAATATGTCATTCCCTCCAGAGCTGATGAGGAAGATGGACTTGGAGAGCAACTGGTAAGTGCGGTCCATGGCAATATATGTCATAATACTCGTTTGCAGTACGGAGAAGTATTGTATTTGTTTTGTCATAGTGATGGTGCTCCCCTGAAACATTTTTCAGAAACACATGATCTATGAAAACAATTCACATACACATCTTGAAAATGAGAAATGATCTATAAGACATGGTTTTTGCTTACAGTCGAGTCGAGAATTCCTGATCCTCCCGAAGCAAAATTTGCACCTGCCAAACCTTTGAGGACTTGGTGATTGGTCTTGTTTGCGAGGGAAAGGTAAGGTGGAGGGCTCCTCCTGAAGCCCATGTGGGAAGCTGAATATCGTTAAACAATTAGAGAACTAGAAGAGACGGGTCGATAACTACTGAGATTGTTACCTGTAAAGTATAATACCATGTGTGCTCATTATTAACCATGCAACATGCTCACAAGAATTCATGTTCACTGACAACCTGAATATCCTAGTTGTTGCATTGCTTTTTGTCCAACTTAGGACTCGAAGAAAAGCATGGATTGGTCTTATACAGTATAGTACAGATGCCGAATACCTCACTACTTCCAAAATAAGAAATTAGAATGAAATAACTTTGTGGTTTTTCTTTCACTCAGAGATGAAAATTGAGACTTGAGACATTTAAACTATTGAAGTTCTGGATAAACTCAAAATATCTCATTACTTAACATTAAATTTTCAAATTTGAAATTAATTTTAAAGTGTTTTATCAATAGATTTACAAGCTTTTAAAAAAATATTTTAATTAATTTAATTGGATAAGCTTCATCTGAACATATCTTATCCAACGCATTGATGAGTAATATTTAAATGTAAATTAAGGATTAAGTGAATTCATTTGTTTCCTCAAAAATAATTTGTTTGTGGAAAATATTTGTTTGGATGTTATATTAAAATTTATTAGAACTTATGTTTCTATGTTTGATGCACATAGGGGATTTTTTTTTTCTTCTCCAGGTTGGGTTGATCAGATGAGATGCTCAAGCAAGCTAGGTGGGTAGATTGGGTTGGGTAGACTGGGCGATTTCGCATGATCTTCTTGATCCACATAGCTCGACCAACTCACATGGCCCAATTCCATCATGATTAATGGACCGTTAGGCCCAATCAACTCAAGTGACTCAAATGGCTCATCTTAGCTAGTTGATCCACAGCCTGACTTGTTAGTTTAGATTGCCAAGCTCTACTGATCCAACTAGTTTGATTGTCCTGATTGGTTAAACCAACCTGCTCAACCAACTAAATTACTCGAACTAACCAACTAGTTGATCCACACTTTGCTTTGCTTGCTTCCTCTTGTTTTGAAATGTTCACATTGATTCAGGAATGCAGCAACATTCACTCAAGAATCAAATACAAAAACTCCCCTTGAAGCCCTCTTTCTAGAGCTCCTATTGGTTTCTGGAATTTGTCTGATCAATCACCTAATTCATCCTCATCAATTGACCGTGCTACTATTCTCAAAACGACTCTGGCTTGACTGTTACTTCATCTAGTTGACTGAACTCTTGTTATCAGTGTACTACTCTTACTTCAGTTGACTCATCTACATTTCAGTTGACTAATTTGGAGAAAACTTCGACATGGTCAACTAGTTCACGATCGCTTTAACTAGATCACAATCAGTTTTCCAAGATCTCAATCTGACCGTGTCACCAATTGACTGTTGGTGTCTTCGAGCAATATCCTATTTAATAGTTATAATAATTTAAATTTAAGAATATTAATCGACTAACTTGTCTTCAGTTGACTCAATTTGAAACATAACTTATCTGTCGTAAGTTTCCAAAAGTAGCATGAGTTGATTGATTCAACTGGTCATGCTTAGTCAACTTACTTTCAAACAGAAACATTATGTTCATTAACATTCCAGCTTGAGTTGATTGACTAACCGACTCAACCATCAGTCAACTAAAACCATATATCAGTTGTCGACTGATACCTTGACTTCGGCCAACCTAAGTTTGGGTCTTGTCATGCCAAGAGAGTCCATAATCCTAGAACATCCTTGTCTACCTTGTACAATTCGACCTCGACTTATCGGGACTTCCAATGCTTACAGATCATTTCTTCGAGACTTTATTCATTGTCCATGTCGGTCACCCTTAATTCACTAGGACTTCCACTTGCTCAACATTAAGTCAACCTTAACCTATTAGGACTTCCACTAGCCTAGCCTCAAGTCAACTTTGACCTGCCAAGACTTCCACTCTTCAAAGCATCCAATCTTTCTTAACCTGTCTCGACTTCCATCACTTGTCAACCATCTAGTCCTCTTTAACTTTCCTAGACTTCCACTGCCAACTCTTTATAGGTCCTTCCACTTGCCAACACTGTCACACTTATCCATTGATAACTGCGTGTCGGGCTTTCCAATTGTCAACATCTATTGAACTTTCTCCGTTGCCAAATCATAGTTGGACTTTCCACTTGTCAACACGTGTTACACTTCTTTATTGCCAACTCCCTGTTGGATTTTTCATCCTTGTCAAATGTGTGGTCACCTTGACCCCTTAAGACTTCAACCTCTATCAAATAGCTAGTTAATCTCGACCTAGTTCACCTATCAATCCTAATTTATCTTAATCATATTGCACACAATATGATTTCACCAACACTTGCCAAAACATATTGTACAAACATTAAAACACTGCAATCACTTGTATGCACCAACATAGCTAGACAGACTTGATTAGACCACCCAACCCACCTAGCTCGATTGTCTTGCCTAGACCAATTAACCCGCCTAAATCAATTGACCTACCCAAGCAAGGGCAGAGGTGAAGAGTGGAGAATGGTTTACCAGTCTAGTTGAACAAATCAAGCTACTCAAATTGATCTGCCTACTTGAATGAGGCTAGAGGGTCTTTAAGATTTCATTGATGTTATTGAGGGGTTCATGTCTGTGTTTTCATTCACCAAAAGGTATTTTGCTTCTCGTGAGTTTTCATCACACTGAACACTAGAAAATCTAATCACAAAACAAATATAGCCTATAAATTGTCTCATACATAGATCCCCTATTTTAAATGAATCAACTCATTTTGTGAAAAGTTGAATTGCTTAGGGTTTATGGAGACAACGACGGGCCATCCCACCTGTTCATTGTTGGTAGAGAAACCAACACTAATTGTATATCTTGAGGGATAGATCTGAACCATCTTATGTGGAAGGTATCTTGTGTAAGGATAAATTACTCGTATATAAGAATTCCGCGATGTTTCTTGCTTCGAGAGTAGAAGCTATCAATTTTCACTTGTAACAGATCCACAATAACTACTTTCAAGTTAAGTCAATGTAGAACAAGAAGAAGAACAAGCTGCTATGTAAATTTCATTCTCATAGTAATTAGGTAGGACTTTTCTGAAAAGAATTTTCTAGTTTTATTTTCCCCTTTTCGCTTTACTTTGTGAAGAACAGAACCTTTAAAAAAGAAAAGTATTAAACTGATCACCCTATGAAGAAAGGCAGGTGGATCCACTATGATAACTCATAACTACACACACACATGTAGTAATGCAGTGAGCATGTTGATAACTAAAGAATGTGAACATACGATGAACTACTATATTCTATATCAATTACAGCCTGGTCCAAGCTAAAAGGAGTTGTTTATGCAACTTTTCCAAAGTTCCACTGTCAAACAGTAATCTACTCAGAGTTATTTTATCTTCCACCCATACTGTAATCCAGAGTGTTATGCTAGAAGTGATTTTAAAGCAACTCAAAACGTTCAGGAAGAAGTTATTTTAAGGCAATTTGGGGATTTCAAAGAAGTCTGGATGGAAAGTTTTTATGAGTATTCTCTCAAGGGTTACACGAAAAAAGACTGAACTGGTGCGAATCTTGCGCTATCTAACAATCTGTCGTTGTTGGAGTGCCCTTTAAACTCTTTCACTTTAAAGCCTTGAACCCCTTTTGACCACTTTCAGTATCTCAGCTCCCACTCCATTAATTCCAGTAATTTACATATATACTCTGAATTTAAAGTTGAAGGGAAAGGCAGAGTAGGTTACCTAAGAAGTCGACTCCGTTGTAGCCATTGCTGAACCTCCCGGTGGGCCTGGATTTGGGGAAGTCGATGCCATTGTGGGGAAAGTTGGCCTTGGCGTTGCTCCCGGCCAAGTAGTTGTTGTTGCCGACGTCGGCCGTGGAGTCGCCGAAGATGTAGACAGCCGGAACGTTGGCCGCCGCCGCCGCTGATTCCGCCGCCAACAGAGCCGCGAAGAGGAGGACAAACCGAAGGGGAAGAACTCTCACGGTGGAATCCATGTTTTGGCTGAGTTGCTACTAAGTGCTAACGACTGAAGATAAGGCAATAAAGTGGAGCTAGCGAAAAGATGGTGTTGGCGTGGTGGATTTGCTTTAGGAGTTGGTGGAAGAAATATTGTTGTATCGACGTAATGGAGGTGCGCTGTTGAGATCTGTTTGGGAGATCCAGCACAGCTTTACAGATAAACACAGCTTCAGGAAGAACTGTGCATGTTTATAATGACGATGACGCTTATGATTGTTTATTTTTTACTTTTTACTTTTTACTTTTTACTTTTTAACCTATTCGGTTTTAAATTTGAGGTTGGTGGTCCAAATTTCTGAATTTTTTTTATTAAATTGGTGCACGTTTTTCATGAGCATTGTATTTATTGTATTTATGGGGGTGTATTGTAATAATTATACTAGGACATCACCCGTGGACTATTTAGTAAATTTTAAAGTATATTTTTTTAAAAAAATAATTGTATATATTTTTTATTATTCACTTATATGATCGAATTAATGACAAGATAATTGAGGAATTTTTAATTTCATCCTCTCCTTAGTGACGGTCATTTTATTTTTTTGAGAGTGCTCAATTAATTAATGAATAATAAATTTATTATAACAAAATAAAAATTAATTTTTAACAGATGCATATGATTAGAAGAAGAAAAAATCCTTCTATCCTTTAATTATTTAATAATTAATTATAAATTGATCTCGTAATTTATCTTTTTTTTTTACATAACTTGAAGACGGATTTTGAGAAATAACTGAGATGAGCGTAATCACCTTGCTACAATGATGCGTTCATTTCAAGCGTCATTCACACCTGACTCAAGATATTTGGAAGAGAGATAAATCATGTTAATCGAGCGACAATTTTTTTAATATGGGAAATATTGACGAGAGATTCATATCTAAGTGAAGGTTAATGTGGGGGATGTCATGGATAAAAAAAAATGGAAACTGTGAAAGAATTCTATTATAATATTTTCATAACAAAATTCTGTTATAATTTTTCATAATAGAATTCTATTACGATTTTTTAATTTATTTTGACAAGATAAAATTTGAGTACTATTTATATGAATCATTATAAATCTATTATACGAGGATTTTAGATGTAGAGAGAATCTAATAAAGATTCAATCATTTTGTGGAGTAGGCTCGCCGCCGAACCACGATAACTCTTTTTTCTTTCTTCTTCTTTCTCGTGTTTGCTCTTTCTTGTGCATTTTTGTCTCATTGCTTCGCAAGATCTCTTTCTCTCTTCTTCTTCTTTCGTGCTAGAGGTTGAGAGGTGTTGCCCCTATTTGCGCAACAATTGGTATCAAAGCGAGGTTTTGGCAGATTTCTTCAACATGTCGGAGATATCTTCTGTGAAGTTTGATGTGGTGAAGTTTGACAGAACCGGAAACTTCAGATTATGGAAGAGGAGGTCAAGGACTTGTTGGTGCAACAAGGCATGGCGAAAGCATTAGGAGAAAGGAAACCGAAAAGCATTGAGAGATTGGATTGGGA
>JBBUKS010000044.1:6584342-6594430 GCA_038050645.1 Hedychium gardnerianum
AAACTTTTTTAACGGTTGGGAGGTCTATAAAAATCCCAAGATGCCCCCTAACTCGAGTAGGATGGTTCTTCCTTTTCTAGGGAACCCTAGAGAACCATTTTCACAGTCATTACAATGATTCGTCTACCATCGAAGCTTGGAAACTCATCTGAAGACATCGACATCGATTGGATAAGCATTCTCCTCTCTCTATTTTTGATTCAGAGTTGTAAAATGCTAATTTCTATGTCTTTCAGTTGTTTACCTTCTCTATGGAGTAGTTTTTCGAATTCTAGGATTAGAAAGTAGGTACGATGTAATTGTTGATGTATGAACTAAGTATTTGTTTAACTTTCTCTATTGCATGACATGTTTATTCCTTGTTCCTGCTTTATTATGTATGATATAAATGTCGTAGGATGCGGAGAGTCGGTCACAAGTAGAGGAGATAATCTAGATGAACTATGAAGCCCTAGTGACTAGGGTAGTTCGTACAAGTGAACATTCTAGCATTATCACCTTGAATGTAGACCGACTTGCCACAAGAGGAAAACTATCATAGAACTTAATGGGGTTGCCTCAATTCGATGCCAAGGAGTATAGGGGATAATCTAGATGAATTATAAAGCCCTAGTGATAGGGGTAGTCCCTCAAAATGGACTTCTAGCATTATCACCTTGCAAACAGGCATCGAGTTTTGGTAGATACGTTGGCATAGTTTTAAAAGTCCATATCGGTAATTTGGGGTAAGTCACCCTATATGCGAATAAACATAGAGGTAGGAAAGTGAACAATATTTAGAATGTCAACAAACATTATAGTGAAACCGAAGTCCTAGAATCGTTCCCCCCAATTTTGATTTCTCTCTCAACCATTCAATTGCTTTTGACCTCTCAATTGCTCTCCGCTCTTACTCTCTCTCTCTCTCCTACGTGAACTCGACCAACTTTGATTCTTTAGATAACTTGCTTCACACACTCAATTAGTACTTAGTCAACAGTCCTCGTGGGATCGATATTTTATTACTTGACGACAACCATGCACTTGCGAAAATCGACAACATCAGCTTCCTTGCCTAGTATCTGGTCCAGCTAACCTACTATGGCTTTCCCTACCTAGTATCCAGTCATCTTGACCTTCTAAGACTTTCCTGATTGCACTACTTGCATACTTGATCACTCTTGTTTGATCACAATAAATCTTAATTTTTAACCTTTGCCAACATCAAAATCAAGTTTGATTATTTGGTGCTCCCTACACAAACAGTTCCAAGTATAAGAAAGGAATGAATTTTGCAAGAAGGCAATATTTTGAGATGAAAAAAAAGACTGTGTTTGTCTCTTAGTTTTTTTCTTCTCTTGGAAGGAGTCTTTGAGTGGTGAGCTAAACTACAATTCTTATCCTTGAGGTGGTGTTACTTATCCTCAAGTTGGTGAATTCATTCTCATCATACTATTTTAGATCCCTGGACTGGTATCACTCAGGTATTGAGTAAATATGAAAGATTGCATCTCAATGATGGGTGAAAACCGCAAGTGTACAACTGTTGTCAAGTAATAAAAGATTGATCCCATAGGGACTGTAAAATCGTGTACTAGTCAAAATCGCAAAGCAGGTTATCTAGACAATCTAAAATCGTAAAAGTCGAGAAAGAAAGAAAATGAATCCAGAAAACACAAGAAGTCTTAGGAGAAATTCGTTATTAGGAGGCAATTCTAGGATTTTGGTTTCGCCACGATGACTGTTGACAACCTAAATACTGTTCACTTTCTTACTTCAATGTATATACGCATGCAGGTGGTCTATCCTGAGGTAACCGACACAAACTTTTGGAATTATACTGGTGTGCTTACCCAAACACGATGCCTACTTTCAAGGTAGCTTTACTAAAGTGACTGCTTTCTCAGGGAGACTCCTATCATGATGCCCCACGGCCCTCTAGGTGCTATCCCTTACTTTGTAACGTTGAATCAGGGTAAACTCATTAGGCTCCATGATATCCAATGGTACTCTCGTGTGGTTTTGGATTACTTTCGTGAACAACCCCTCACGTCTCGATCTTTATGGGTCGAATAGTTGGGTTCACCTTTCGGTCCTTCCCCGTATCCCGTGGGATATGAAGATGCACAGTCAGAGTCAAAATCATGTATGCGCAATAAATTCAGATCATGGATAAACACATAATGCTGTAAGAAAGATGAATAAATATATAAAATAAAGTTACAACCGAAAAAAAAGAAGGAGACATCCTACAACTCGAATCAAGGAAAAAAGAGAAGAGGAAGCTTAGTCATGTGTCGTTCGTCATGTTCGGAAGTACTCCAAGCTCTATAGTGGACGGAAACTCCGACGACCCCTAGGAAATGACTATCTTAGGGTTCCCTATCATAGGGAAATACCTCCTCTCTGAAACAAAATTTTCTACTAGTTTTAGCATCTTCGAGACATACATGAAAACTCCTTCAGCACGATGTTCTAAATCACTAGTTGATTAATAAGTGCCTAATTTTTGTAGCAGACTAACAATCAAATTCTCTAAGGTAGTATGAACCTATCTTCCATATAAACTATAGAAATGGATTTCATAGGTCTATTTCTACTACTCATCGCAGCACTATGGGTTTCCAGCTACGTTGAAAGAATGAGGATGTGAAGGGGACCAAAAGTGATGGTGGAAGAGATTGAGGGATAGAGGTATAGTGAACTTGTTGAAGTAGTCAAAGACAACATCAAGGTGGGTGATAGAGGAATCTAAAATTCATTATTCATTCAACTGTCATACAAATCTAATTGATTAAAAAAATAGTAATTAAGGTCAAATTTTTATGATTTTGTGATATCTACCAAGTAAAAGTGCAAATTTTATTAAGCATGTCGTATACTTTATTCAAACATTGATTGAGTGTTGAGCATCCTCACACTGTAATGGTTGCCTCTAATAGCCCTCAACATGCTCTTCTCAATATGACTTATTGAAGAAGTCACACTCTTATACAAGAAAAGATTCAACCAACACTAAAGTGATATTATCTTTCAGCTTAGTGTCAGAATTGGTGTACATATCATTATACTTGTATATTTCTTCCATTGATCTTGAAAAGTTGACTAATCTTTCAATTATAAGCCGAGGTACTTTTGTTGGATTAAGAGACTCTTTGTTTAGATCCTTCCACGCTTTCTCTACTATCTCTCGCAGCTTCTTGCATGCAACTTTTGCATTTGTGTCATGCTCTTTCATGTAACTTTCCACTGTAGAGGCATTATTGTCTATCCCTTGCTCCCGCTAAAAATTTTTTAACTGGAATTGTCAAACATTGTTGCTAGACTATTCTAACAAAGTGTTTAAAAAAAGTACCTCATGTGATTTTATATCATTCAAGAGTCTTCCAATTACACAACAAGCTTCTACGGCCTTGGGAAAACTAGAATGCCAATCGAATACCTCTTTTGTTGCCACTTCTCCCATACCTACATAAGAGGCACAAGGGACTGCAGAACACCCAGATGAGATTAACGAAATATGCAAGTGTTCGTCAAGTGATGGCACATGTCGCTCAAAACCCCACTTAACTTCTTCAAGATAAGCTATCACTAGAGCCTTTATCTATGTAAATCAAGGGAAAACAAACTTAGTCTATAAGTTCAAAGATAACATAAGCCACTCCTATCAACATACTTGATCTTGAAGATATAGCATACGATATTTCTCATTGAGTTCCAACTCTTCTTCAATTTCTTCACAAGTCTTTAATAGCTTGAGATAATAATCTTTCAAATATTCTGGTATACAATCAACAGCTTGAGGATTCCACCTAAATGTAAGAAAATATAAGCAAATACATGATCATGGTATTCACAAAAGAAAGATTATGGCAACTTATCATTTTACATTATTTCTTACATTTTAAGTAGGACTTGTTTTACAACATTTCAGTCCTTCATGTGGATATACAATACAACTACAACAACATTATAAAAGGAAACAAGAAACTATTAAAATTTTGATATATGAGAAACTAACCTTTTGATTGCCTCAGTTAATTGTCTACACTCTTCCAATGTGCCATAGTTATCATAGATATCATCCGTAATTGATATAAGAGAAATCACTTTGGAGCAAATCAATCGTGCATGAGAATGTTGAGGCTCAAAATATATAGTAAGAATCCAATAATAGCATTCCACAATTCGGTCACGAGTAAAACTTAGAGATTTAGCAAGTGCTAAATCATTCCACCATCTTGAAATATGTCATAATAGAAGAAAAAAAGAATATATAAAGAATTAAAACAATTAGTTTAAATCAAAAATACAAATAAAATGCAAAAAAACTTATAATTAGGAAAATAGAACCAATTAACATAATGTATGAAAATTAAAAATTATGTAATTAATAAGTACTCAAAAATTTCTATTAACTACAAAATGCCCATTTTTAAATTTCTTCCAAATGTCTAACTATATTTACAAATAGATATTTAAGCAAATGTGATGATTATAATGTTGGTGTGTATTCACAAACATTGGAAAAATATTTCTAAGAAGTATTTAAATTTACTTACATTGAAATTTTCTCCAGTTCCTTTTGATAAATAGATTGTAGTAAATTGAAATTCAACTTTGCAAGTTCTAATATGACATTGTTTCGCATTGCATCCTCTTGATAAATAAGTATATATTTTCTCGCCAAGAGAATTTTGATTCTTCGACAAAGTGGTAACTCAAGGAAAAGGGAGACTTGCGCGGCTAAAGATTGCTCAAGATCACTCAATAAGGATACAAGCTGAGGCTTTGTAAAAGACTTGGCTTCATCAAGTATAGTCTCTCCATGTGTTCCAAAATAAGACGCATTATATAAGCTTAATAATCCCTTGACATCTCCATTCAAGGAAGATATAAAGCTTCCATTGTCATCTTTGAACTTGTTAAAAATATCTACAAGATTGGGTAAGAAATCAATAGTATGTGTTCATAAAAATTATTAGTTATTAGTATACTATAGCAAACAATTTAACTAATTTTATCCTCTTTCTCTTTGTAATAATATGTACGAAAGCAGGTTTTCATCTTAATTAAAATAAATCTTAAACCTTGGCAACAATTTACTTTTTACCAATATGAATTCATTGACACCTCTTTGTTCATCATTCTCTCATTAGAATAAATATGTAAATTTTTATAGCTAGAATATTAGAATTTTGTACCAAAATATATTACAATAATAAAAGCCTATTAACATTCTAAGATATTGTTTTTCATGACATGTCCAATTTTATTTTATATTTTTCCCATTTTACAAATAACAGCATATGTATATATAACATAATAATTTAAACCTATTTTTAGTGTTACCTGCAGATACATGATATCCATGTTGCCTAAGCAATCGAAATCTTAAAGAAGTTTCATAAAGTCCATAGCTCTTATCATCAACTTCATAGATCAATCTTAGTTCTTTATCTATTTCATTCTCGAAATGGTAGTCCAATCCAAGCATTTGAATTGAATCAATCAAATTCACAAGTTGCAATATGTCACTAGTGTCGTTGAACATGCTCTTTACTTGCACCTTTAATTCTTCCACTCTCTTTATCATCCTTTGAGTGGATTCCTACAAAATAAAAATTATTAGATATATATCCAACAATATCTACTTGATCACCGTCTATTTGTACTCAGTTAATTAATATATGTCTCTACTAACCAGATTTCATGTTTTAAGAACTTCGTGAGGAACATTGAATAAATGTGAGAAGGTTATAGATCATACCTCTGCATGAGAGAGCGAGGAGTTTCGGATAAAATAATCACCCCAAATGCTTGGATGAAATTTTGATGACTTACGAGCTTTTGCTTCTTCATCACCAACAAAAGTTGGTGATTGCTTCTCCATTGTTGTTAGGAGTTGTTGTCTTCAGCTACCTTTCTCTTGATATTTATAAGATCACATTTCTACTGTTCCAGCTTCCTTCCTATGTATAAATTTTCTTTTAATTTTAGGGTATTTGAGAAGGGCATAATTAAAGATATTGATTGAATGCTTCTCAATCTTGACACTAAGATGTGGTCCTCGTCAGTTTAATGAAAATGAACCAAATATATTAATATATTTTTAAATGTTTTGGAATTTCACCAAATCTTATTTAGTTTAAGAAATCATTCCCTTTCTTAATTCACCCTTAATCTTCAAGTTTCCTTTTATCAGCTTAAGCCGACCAACATACTTTAACTTATTTAATAAATTTTCAGTCTTCATTATTACTACACATTGATGATTTCATTTAATTTGATGGCTATGCTTATAATGCATTGTTCCATTTTCTCATAAATATCTAGGTTGTTCCTTCTATATATGAATGAAGTCCTTTAGAATCCTAACTTTAATTAATGAAACATTTTTTTGAATGTTTTTTCCATGCATATAATATCATAACCATTATGTTAATTATCATTTAACTTTGTATCTTTTTCATGAAGGTTCATGGAAGTTAATTATCTTTTTCACGAAGATTCATGGTATTTTTTCATAGAAGTTACATCATTCATTAAATAATAGATGTAAGTGGTCCACATCACCATATATATTGAGTAATTAATGCTTATTTAAATTTAAAATAAAATATTTAGTTTTTTCTTTACATTTGGTATATAAAAAACTTTAATTATTGTTGTTAATATTAAATATGTAATTGGATATGTTTAATTTAATATGTACAAAGAAGTCGTTTTGTTGTTTGTAATAGATAAAATTACTCTTAATTTAATTATTGATGTGGAAATTAATTATTATATTTAATATATTATGATACATGTGCTTTTTTTTAAGAACATGTGCTAGAGTAATATAATTTAAACACCTATTTTAGATTTTCAAATTAAATTGAATAATCTTAAATATTTCTTTGAAAAGTTATGGAATTAACTTACAATGTCATTAACATTCTCGACATAGTCTCACGTACTCCGCACGTGAAAATAAATTAAAAGTGTCGTTCCCCGAAAATATATTTATCCATTGAAAAATGAACAACACTCCTCTTATAACAATCATAATTTTGGTTACATAACCATAATACAAACACAAATATATGATACCCTACCCGGGTAATCACAACACGCAGTATATATATAGATATAATACTCTACTCGGATATTCACAACCACGCAGTGGATAAGAATATCTAAAAAAATAAAGAAATACTAAGGGGGTCCACCCCACACATAAAATCCAAAGAAAACGACTGTGAGTCAGCTCGACTTAACACTCTAAATACATAACCGAATAAATGTCAAATGTCTAAATGCGAACTAATTAATACAATGTTAATAAATTAAATAAATTCGGAAGCGAATACAAACAGATACAGTAAATAAAATTGTAGCTCAATGCGAATGAGATAGCGCAGCGAATATTTAGTTTTTTTTTTACATTTGGTATATAAAAAACTTTAATTATTGTTGTTAATATTAAATATGTAATTGGATATGTTTAATTTGATATGTACAACGAAGTTGTTTTGTTGTTTGTAATAGATAAAATTACTCTTAATTTAATTATTGATGTGAAAATTAATTATTATATTTATTATTTTATGATACATGTGCTCTTTTTTTTAAGAACATGTGCTAGAGTAATATAACTCAAACAAATATTTTAGATTTTCAAATTTATTTGAATAATCTTAAATATTTCTTTGAAAAGTTATGGAATTAACTTACAATGTCATGAACATTCTTGACGTAGTCTCACGTACTCCGCACGTGAAAATAAATTAAAAGAATTGACTCGTTGATATAATAATTATTTAATTATTAATTATCCTAAATAATTAATAATTGAAAGAAAAAAATATTATTTGGAATATTTATACTTTAAAATTGTGTTATGAAGTTTTAGCATATCCCTAAAGTTGTACATGAGTCGACACATACGTCAGACCATCGAATAGCGAGGGAAATTCTCTTTCTTCATAGCACATCTCTCATATTTAAATATTGAACGAGGTAATAATAAATCTGGAATGACCTCCCAAATTATGAGAGACCATATAAGGCTTGATGGAGATGAGTCATTCTTCATTCAACTTACACCTTTTTAAAGTTCGAGACTTGAACTATGCATTGCATTGACTGCAACTGGTTGAAGGTTTCATGTATGCCATTAGGTAGTCAATGTTCTATACCTAACTGTACACATCATCTTCGATAATGTTACACAAAAGTGAAAGCCTAACATTACAATCCCTCATAATTTCTCACAACTCTTATGTCACTTTATCTTTAACCTTGTAAATGATCTTCGTTGCACTCAAGTTTGCCTTTCGTCAAACCCTTAGTCCCTTCAATGCACCTTATATCATCCTTTACCCCTCTCAATTATCGATTCATATTGCTCAAGCCATTCTAGAGTGTATCATCCTTGAATGTATCTTACTCTTCAAATTTGCTACATGCGTCATCCTTCTCCCCTTTCCTTCTGAGATGACCAAGACACCTAGCTCATCAACTATGGACTGCGTGAGAACCGTTCTACCATGTAGGCGGTCTGAAATATCAGGGTTCATGTCTGCATGGGAACCGTCCTACCATGTATAGCCACGTAGGCAGACAAGAGATAGCTATCTAGCTACGGGCTGCATGAGAAACGCTCTACCACGGTAGCCTCGTGGTCAGCCAGGGTATACAATTCCTATCTGGAAAAGGAAATCTCAACTCATCTACAGATCGGATGCATACAGTCAAGCAATAAGCAAGCAACAACATGACTACGATGCTCTCACACCCGAAGGGAGAAGTGATCACTAGCATGCATGCAACGTCGTGATGCTACGACTCACTCAACCAATCCAATGGAAGACATAATCGATAGCATACATGCATCACCGTGATGCTACGACTAGCTCACACCTGAAGGGAGCCCTGATCGATAACATACATGCAACCGCGATGCTACAACTAGCTCACACCCGAAGGGAGAAGTGATTGCTAGTCTACATGTGACAACATGACGAGGAGAATATAAATAATCTCATCCTCGTATATGCATACCCATCCAATGAATAAGGTCACATCCAGTCAAGACAGATCAATTAATATACACGTCTCACACGTGAGTATACCCTACCAATCAAAGATGAGCTATCATCTCTAACATGTCATATCACCTATATTACATGTTACCCACATGTTCACATGTGCATATAACAATGCTAAACAAGTAGGTACAAGCACACATGGGTCCACATATACAAAACATATATGCATGTCTCAATACACAGGATAAATATCTTATACACACACCACACACACGTGCTTGCAACTACATGACATAATACATAGTGGACTAACATATGAACATATGTACACACCACTCGCGTGTCTAACAACTACATGCCTATACAAACACAAACATGTTCCTATTGTACACACCATATCTGTGTGCACCTTACAAGATATGGAAAAAAATGAGACTGCGTAGACATAAATAGATCATTTCCAGGATAAGCAGGTAAGTATCAAACTCAAGTAATAAAGCAAGTAGAGTCAAGGTAAAATAATTACTAATCATGGTATTAAACATGCACTAAGGTAAATAACTACTAGAGATAAGGTTAAAAGTACCCGCCTCAAAGTTGTAGAGTGTCTAATATCCTCAAATCCGATGCTCCATCACGTATCCGAATCCTATAAACAGATATACGAAAACTACTTAACTGCTAACATAATACTTGTATTAAACTTACTAGCAACGTTATATGGATTAAATATCCAATTAATGGATCGAATGAAACAAATTTAGATTTAGAGATTTGCTACCCTAATCCGTTTAACAAATCTCCTAAACCATATATCGTTCCACATATAAATTTCTAATCCATTAATTACATACAAACCCTAGAAGTTAGGTCCAATATCTTATTATCAAGTATATGAACCCAAATTCACTTGGGGTTTGTTATCCAAATCTGATTGACAAAATCTCCACATAAGGAAATCATCTAGCCCAATTGATATCATCTTCACATGTAAGGCAATCCAATAACCAGATATATGAACATGAGAGCTCTTTAACTTCACATCCTAATCAAAGATGATATTCCAAAAGATCA
>JBBUKS010000044.1:6594530-6609803 GCA_038050645.1 Hedychium gardnerianum
TCCTATATCAAATCCGTATCTGTCATTCGATAGCTAGCTAGAACCTCATACAGATAATGTCTCCACCTTTACAACGCAAAAATAACAATTGTCACTTTCTAAATCATAGATAGGAAAATTCTTCTCGTATTTCTCCAACTGACGAGAAGTATATGATACCACTCATGTGTGCTACATCCAAACTACACTCAAACCCTGAAGCGAAACATCCGTATAGAGTACGAATCCATCTTTCCCAGAGGAAACACAAAGACGATTGCAGTATCCAGTCTTTGTTTGTGCTCTAAGAGACTTATCTCGTAAGCCTCTATCTATATGAATTTCTCTCCTTCCTGGTCAGTCAGGTCAACAACAAAACAAGGCTAATAACATCCTCTACCAATCTTCGGTAATATCCAATCAATCTCTGAAAACTACGGACCTCTTGTACCAACTTCGGTTGCTCCCAACCGTTAATAATCTCTATCGTCCGAGGGTCTATAGATATGCTTCTACTTGAAATCACATGTCCGAGAAATACCCACCGAAAACAACCAAAATACGCATTTGCTAATCTTCACATATAAATGCTCTCGTCGAAGCATCCCCAGAACTATGCGGAGTTTCTATTCGTGCTCCTTCTCAATCCGTGAGTAAATCGAAATATCGCCAACGAAGACTATAACAAACTGATCCAGATACTCAAGGAACACCCGATTCATTATATCCATAAAAATAACAGAGGCATTCGTAAGTCTAAATGACATCACCAAAACCCATAATGTCCGTTCCGGGTACGAAATACTATCTTCTGAATATCCACATATCTGACACAAAGCTGATGATAGCATGAGCGTAAGTCAATTCTAGAATACACACAGGTATTCTTCAATTGATCCAATAAGTGCTCTATATGAGGTAGTGGACATTCATTCTTGACTGTCACTAAATTCAGTTATCGATAATCAATACACAATATAAGTGACCCGTCCTTCTTTTTGATAAGGAGCACTGGAGCTTCCCAAGGTGAAATACTAGGGTGGATAAATCCTTTATCCCACAATTCCTGTAACTGTATCTTACGTTCCTCTAATTCCTTTGATGTCATTCTCTATGGAGCCTTTAATATCAGAGTTGTACCCAGAATCAATTCAATCATGAATTACACTCGCCTTTGCGGAGCAAGCCAGGGAATTCTTCCGAAAATACATCCGGAAATTCTCGAACTAACGGAACGTCCGAGAGTATATTAAGTATAATCATGATATATAAATTGGGTTAAATTAATTTTAAGTTACTTAAGTTTATTTATTAATTTTAGTTTAAGCATATTAAATTAAGCTTAAGGTTTATTAATTTAAGTTTTAAGGTTTATTAAGTACATTAAGTATAATTATGATTTTTATTAATTTAGAATTATTAAGTTTAATTATTTATTTTATTTTAATTAATTGCATTTTCAATTAAGTTGGAATCATTTAACTTCAGATTAATTTAATTCAGATTAATTAAATTTAAATTAATTAGATTAAATAAATTCATATTAAGTTAATAAATTGAGTTTAAAATTTAAGTTTAGTTGGTTAATTAATTCTTTTTGGTTAAATTAAATTAATTAAATTAATTCGGATTAATTTTAGTTTTAATTAAATTTTAGATTAATTAAATTAATTTAAAATTAAATCCTAGATTCATCTCACCCATTTCTTGCTTTTCAATCAAGGTACCTTATAGAGTTTGTGAGATGGTTGCCAACTTTATCTTTATAAATTTAATTTGAATTCTAAGGATTGATTGACATTTGAGTTAGATTCAAGTTTAATAGTTGACCAACTAAGTGCATATTTAAGGTTTCAACTTCTAGGTTGTGGCGAGGCATAGAGGTCTTCTTGGTTATCGGAGTAACGATCACTTTCTAAGACAAAATTGATTCGTGAAATTGAACACTTAGCTAATCAGTTGAGAAACTATGGTCTAACTAGTCTAGAATGTAGCAAGATAGCTTCGGTTAGTTCCATTTAGCTAAGTAGACCAAGTAAAGTACTTCTTACCTTACCTGAGTACTTGGACCAGACTTTTTATCATGCCATGGGAGGATATTTATCCGACGAAAATCGGATAGCACCTCCCTTGTACGACGGACAATATCCTGGATACATATACATATCATCAACTACAAAATATATCCCACACGGGTATTAACATCCACGCAGTGTAAAAAGATAAAAATACCCCACTCGGGTATTGCACAACCACGCAGAGTATAAGAATAAGTACAATAAATTGAAACAATGGTCCACACGACCAGAAAACCCAAAAACACACTGTTGTGAGCCGGCCCGGCTTACGACGCCAAATAAACAATTGGAACAAATCTGAAATCAAAAAATTAATTAATTAATACAATACCAATGAATAACATAAATGCGGAAGCTAAAACAAACCAACGTAATACAGAAGCAAATTCGTAGCTCGATGTGAGAGGGACAGCACAGGGCAGATATCCTCCAAATGACCCAATCATAATCTTGCTACAAGGAAAACAACAATAGACGCAGGGGTGGTGAGTACAAAAGAATACTCAGTGGGTATAGAAAGATAGTGGTGCATGATAATAACAGTAAGGGGTCAAAGGAACTTATAGTCTCGTAGAAGTGCTCTAGCATATATATATATATATAATCATGTGCCATAAATAAGAACATCTCAGCAGAAGTAGAATCCAATATTCCTATACAACATAACAACACTAGTCTACTATTCTAACATAGTCAAGAATCAGGTATAAGACCTAACTCCAACATATGGTATTATCTCAGACATAGGTGAGTCAACTCATCATATAAATATAATCATGTGCTATACGAAAGAACATCTCAGTAGCAGTATGATCCAATATTCCTATATAACATAAAAACACAAGTCTATCATTCTAACACAGTCATATAGTAGGTATAAGAACTGAACCCTAACACATGAGCGTTAACTCGGACACAAGTAAATCAACTAAACATATATATATATATATATATATATATAACACATGTATGCCCATCAGAATGCATAATCAGTAAATGCAAGTGCAACAGAAATCGAGTGCATATGCAGCGCACATCAAATGTATATACAAAACACTGATCGCACTCCAGCTACCATTACTCTGAGTGGTTGAGTGGTCAGGATGTAGAATAGCTATCTAGCTACAACAAGAAGTCTGTCTGCACGATGCTCCAGCTACCACTACCTAAGTGGCCAAGCGGCACGACAAGACATACTGCTCCACTCCAGTTATCACTACCTAAGTGGCCGAGTTGGCAGGAATATGACTGACGACTCTCTCGACCACAAGGGAGACAATGGTCGTCAGCATGCAATGGTATGTAGTGCGAAATGAGATGAGCACACACAGATGAAATGAGCATCATAATAATGTATCATACATATAGATCACAAGCATATGCAATATACATCACATGCACATGCAAAGTATGGTCACTCCGGCGTACCTCTCCAGCTATCACGACATCTGTGTGGCCGAGAGGGGCAGGACGATGACACTGATCGTACGCCAACTAACACTACTCTGAGTGACCGAGTGATCAGGATGCAGAGTAACTATCTAGCTATAACAAAAAGTCTGTATGTACGATGCTCCAGTTATCATTACCTAAGTGGCCGAGCGGCACGACCAGACAATTACTCTACTCCAGACTATTACCTAAATAACCGAATTGGCAAGAATATGACTGATGTCTATCTCTATTATAAGAGAGATAATGATCGTCAATATATAATAATTAATGATGTTCTTCAGTAACCTTCATGAATTCTACTCAGCTACGTAAACATGCCATGGCAATCAGCTGGAGCAAAAATAGGATTTCTAGTTCTCTTTTCTTACTGGCTTAGTAGAGGAGACAGCCGGCCTGATCATAACTCATCAACTGCTTTAATTTATATGTTTGGAGGAAAAGTTCATCAGGCAGCATAAAGCTTGCTCCTGCTACATGTCTCAAGCCTAACTCTTCTCTGCTACGCTTCATTCTCTTTAAAGCTTTACACTCTGCTCTAACCGCCTTCAGTTGTTGAGCTCGGATCTCATCCGATTAATTGTGATGGTAAACGACCTTTCCTCTCGTTCATGAATAAATTCATTTTAAGTTTGTAAGGAATGAAGTGATAGTCAGTGCATGAAATATTATTATTATAAAATTTGAGAATTAAATTTTGATTAATATTTATATTTTTTTTTCTTTTAATATATTAATTATTGTCCGAACTAATAAATTAACCCTCGTGATTAATTTTTTCCGTATTGATTTTGAGACGAGCTTATAGAAATATTAGAGACGAGCGTTTCACCTTATGCCATCATGAATAAATTCACTTTAGCTCCTTGGGGTATAGTGCAATGTCTAAGTAGCAAGTATTCAAATTTTACCCAAGATATATTATATTTGGGGAGTTTGAAAAATTTATGATATTAAATTATTCATTAATATTTTCTTATTTATTGTTGATTGATATAAATTTTTAATAGGATTAAATTAATTATTTTTAAAATTAATTAAATCATAAAAATTAAATATCTCTGAATTAAAAAAAAACCTCAGCAAAGTGGAAAAAAAAAAAGAAGTGTAGATTCGAGATTGGCACAATACGATGATCAACTTGGGTCCACATTAGGGTTTTAGGGACCATAGGATCAGTGGGCCCTCGCAGACAAATCGGACGGCTTGCCGGTCTGGTTTTTCAACTCACCTGCTAGCTTTCTCTTATGAATTATTTTTTTAAAAGAAGAATAATCGTAGGCATATAATTAATGATGCGATGGAGTTGCTAGTTCACGTATTACTATTGATTTACTGCATTAGATCCTATCAAATCAAAGTGCTGCCAGGTGGCGACAAAATCTAGTAATTTGCTTTATTTTTTTAAAGTAATATCTACTCTACGCGATTTCAAGTTCCAACAGCTATCAATGATCTACTGCCCTCTAATAATTCCCGAAGCTTTAAATGTGAGAACATTAATTCCTAAAGCTTTTCAATTTATTATATTTGGGTCGAAAAAATTAAAACAAGTCACCAGAAACGTGAAGAATTATAAATGTTCATACCTAACCTCACGAATCAGGTCCATCACAATTTCCCCTCTAAATTCAATCTGCACCCTGAATTATTTGAACTAATGCCAGTTTGTAGGGCATTAATTGTAGTAACTTTAATGTCACACCAAACTCAAATTACTAATAAAAATTTGCTGCGCATTTGGGATCGTAGACTTTAGATCAATAATAAGTATTTAACATGGTTGAAAAAAAAGAGAAAAAGAACAACATAACGAATCACGAGAAAGAGCCAAAACCAAGTCCTTTAATCGCTTTTGTTTTGGCTGGCCTCTTTGAATATTGTTTTTCAACTTTTTTTCACTTTCCCTCTTCTATTGACCGGGCGATGTCTCGTAATTATTCAGTCGGCAGTCTTTTTCCCAAAAGCTTCTCTATTTAACCAGCAAGTGAGCCTGTGAAAGTTTCACAAGAGCAGAGAGAGCAGAGCGCAGGCCTTGTGCTGTGTGTTTTTGAAACATGATGGCCATGGACAACTATTTTCTATTCCCTCGCCGGCCCTGGGATTGCGATTGGGATCCACACACCTCTGGATCTGCAGATGATCTCCATCGACAACTCATGCCTTTGGGTAATTAGCAATTCGATCGTTTCATTTGGAGCCGAATTCCCAATAATTTAATTCGTCGATCATGGTGGCGAATGCATGCAGTAGCGCTGGAGTCTCCAGCGTCGTCGTCGTCGCAGGCCTCTACCGGCTACTTGCAGGATGCCGTGGCCGAGTGGAGCCTCCGGAGCAAGCGGCGACGCCTGACTTCGCCTTGCCCGCAGGATCTTTTTGTTAATGGGTTCTGGGATTCGAGTTGTTTTGGAGATCTCTTGCTCGACCAGAACTGCATGACATCTGACCAACCAGGTAATTATTGACTTAATTGATGTATTTAGAGTGGGCTTAATCAACTTTTTGTAAAAGTTAAATTCTTTTTTTCCTACGAACTTGTCTCAAGGTTCTTCTACCTCCTACGAGAAGTCACTGCAATTCTCCAGAGGGCTGCAGCGAAAGGATAGCTCGGATTCGAATTCTAAACCAAAACCACTCACTTCGGAAGGTGATTAATTTATAATTAGTCGTAGTTATGACAGTGATTAGGAGTGCTAACGTGACTCTGCTTAATCTACCTGTTTAGTTAGCCAGAGAAGGGGATTTGGGAATAAGCAGACCGTTGCGTACCCGTTTGCGGTGGTGAAGCCGGGTGGACTGGAGGGAGACGTGACGCTGGCCGACATCAACGCGCGAATTTTCATGCGGCCGAGGAGGCCGGTCCGGCACCCGGTGGGGGAGTTTGCGGGTGGACCGTGCGTGGTGTCGCCGGCGGGACCGGGGCTCTCCGGCAAGGCCGTGGTCAGCTTGACCAGGATTCAAACGCGAGGAAGGGGGATGATAACGATCATAAGGACCAAAGGGTGACATTTCGTCTGTGCGTCAATTGTATAACATATATGCAGAATTGTAAATTAATCTCCTTTCCTATGTATATTTTTCAATATGCAGAATTACACATGAGCCGGCTCCGGCTCGCGTAAAAAAAATAAAAAAAATTGATTCATATTTAAATTTATCAAATTTAAGTTGAATTTTAACATGTCAAATCTGAATTCAAACTAATAATATTTTGTTTAATTATTTATGAGTCACTCGCGAGATGAATTCGAATTGATTGATTTTTATTTTATTTTACATTAAGATTCAAATCAAATTTAAATTAAGATTCAAACAATTCTTATTGAACTCCAACTATCAACCACCCCATTATCTCATGATTCTCTTAAATGAGAGAACTAGTCAATTAATTTGCAACATAATTTTCTTAGACGAGAAAACTAACCTATCAACCTGTTAGACGACCTAACCATGGGCCCAAAGTACTTAAGTTAATAATAGCAACCTCATATAAGGTTATAAAATTACTATATTAGCCCACAAGTGACCATGTGAGACTAAATTGGAGTGATATATATTCTCCTCCACTTAAGTTTTGATGTTCCCCTCGAGATCCAAACTTCAAATTTTAGTCTAGAATCATCTCGTTATGCTTATAAATATTAGATCGTGAAGATTGTGTAGCTAGAAGGGATAATTAGATGGTGAACCAAAATTATTAATTCTCGGTACACAGCCAAAAAACAAATGCAAGATTTGTTAATTATATATGTGTGCTAATGTGTGATCGATCATGTCAAGTTATAAACTTAATTTTTTTTTTTAAAAAAAAAGCTAGACAAAATGCTAACACATTGAGTTCAGAAACCCCACTCCTACTCCATGCTTATGTAACATCCAATGCATCACCTTTGCAAACCCACTATGAATTACCCCTTTACTTGGGACAATGAAGAAGGCCTTTATAATACCCAATCAATGAGTTCGCCGCCTTCAAAGAATTTCCACTCTTCCTAAGAATGTAAATGAATACACAAATAAGAGTAAATCACTAAAAGCTTGAGTTGAGGCCTTCAACCTTGGTCCAAACCCTTTGATTCTTTTGAACACTCGAACACATGAAATATGAGATGCAAACAAGAAGTGTTTTGGCCCAAAAGCTCTCCAAGGTTTTCAATAAAGATTCCAATGGCTTGTTACAAGATGCCTCAAGTTGATTGAAAAATTCTTCTATTCAATTGGGGGCTAAATCTAGCCATTGAAAGCCAACAATTCTTAGCTTAGTTATCTGACCAATCAACTAGAAGAAAATTCAACCAATCAATTTATATTATCATTGAACCATTTTGTGATCCTAGAAATAGTCCAATTACCAAATATTATTGATGAGAGAATGAATTTATTGGCTTAGAGACCAACATAACCTGTGCTCAACTAATACAAAGAAGGTCCTAAAAATGTTACTATCTTCTGATGGAAGTTTCTTAATCATGAATTCTAATCTTAAGTTCTAACATCCATATGAACTCGAAAAGAAAACATGTACAAATCTAGTAATATCAAAATTATAGTAAAAAACAAAATAAGCGAAAGTAGATGATGAACTTGAATGTAGTAGAATTGTCATTGTCTCTGCATCATTCACGAAGTCCAATGATCCTGCGAAGAAGCAATAGACATGGATCTTCCATAGGAATTTGGGCGTTGGTGTTGTACTCTCCTCAACAATAAAAAGTAGGCGGAAATCTAGAAATTACTCAATTCTATGCGGATCACGCCCTATATATAGCAATGGATCATATTCTGTTATCAACTTATCATTAATAACAACACAATTTAACGAGTTTTACACATGTAAACTCACACTCGCAATTAACCTTAATTAGATCATTTAATGGATTTATATAATGACATAAATCTGTATTACAAAATAACATGTAAGCTCACCCGAATAACAAGATAAAATCCAACATCTTGGTTACTAAAGAACTCAAATTGTCATCTAAACCAACGACAACTTCCTTTCATGGCCAACATGCTAGTGTAATAGGTTGATAACATTGATGGTGTCTTCTATCAAAGCTTTGAGAGGGCAACGAAATTGGATGGAGATTGTTGGCTCCATACACCTTGCTTGTAGAAACTTAGGAGGAAGAGAAAGTTACATCAAAATAGACCCAAATGGTCCTACTCCTTTGTTTGTGAATCATCTTACATTGAATTAGAAGGTTTTTCAATCCAACTTCTTTCACTCCAAGTAGGAGTTATTTTGAGGGGAATCAAAATGTTGAGTTGTATTGTATGGTTAGTTAATTAGCATTGAATGAGCATGCATGGCCATTTATCATCATGTAGGTCCATTCATAATGGTCATTAATAATGGTCACTAATTGAGAAGTTCAATCTTTTAAAATTAAATACTAGTCCTTTAAATGTTAAAAGGGAAAAAGAATACCATGTTATGTGATTAACATAATACATGGTCAAACTAAATTAGCATTCTTTGCAGTGCAATTATTAAAAAATATATAATAAGTCAAACTTAAAAAGAAATAAATAATTAAATTTTAATATTTTTACACTATTTATTACTGAAGAATAACATTTGGACCACTAGACTTCAAGACTAAACTCTTGACTTATTCAATTCTTGATCCATGACTCACGGCCATTGACTACTAGAATTGAATTTGAATAGGATTTGGAAAAAAAAACTTGAAGTAAAAAAATATGAATCAAATAATATTAAATCTAAAATGATTGATTCGATTTTATAAAAAAATTTATTGATCATCAGAATAAATTAAAAAGCATTCGAGATGGGCAACCCAAAAGTTGAATATTCCGTAGTTGTGCGTTTTATTTAGAGAAAAAATCTCTATAAATACATTATAGTTGCGGATCAAATCGTGAATATTTGAATGACAATTTAATACCTTTCCATGCATCATATCGGGGGTAAAAAAAAAACTTAAGTACGACGAGGGATGGTTAATTATTTGTTTTATCTTACATCTACATTTTATAGTTGGCACAAAAATTGATACAAGTTAAAATAATTACTTTCACCCAAATGAATCTACACATGCTTAAATTTTAAATGAATTGACTACTTTTGCAAAATAAAATTTAAATAAAGTTATCATAACAAAAATAAAAATAATGCAAACACTTGCATTTAACAAATTTCCGACACCTTTAGCTTACTCTAGATCATACCGTTACATGAATCACTTCTTAAAAGTTTATTGATAAAAGTGTTTAAAAATGTAAAAGAAATATGAAGTAAAAAAGAAACCTTGAAAAAAATTTAATGATAAAAACTTAAGTTCGATTTCAACAAGTGCCCTTAAATACTTAAAAAAAAAGAGTATGAGGATTGAGATATAGTATTGTTGTTTTCAAGGGTTCCCATTGTTGGTGAAATATTCCCATAGTTAAGTTTGATAAGTTCGATGAATTTTGATGTTTGATTAATATATTTAATGATTGAATGATATGTTAAGTAAGTCAAGATTGATATGATATTTAAAATAATAAAATTATGATTTGGATGGATTCAAGATTTGAAAAGTCGACTAATGATATCAGTTGACTGGGTAGTCAACTTAAGACAAAATAAAATTGAACAAAAAATTTTACGGTAGACTATCATAGTCGACAGATGTTGAAATAGGAATCTACTAAGGAGATAAGACTCTAATAAAGCTTTGGTAATGATTGAATTCTTACCGTCTACAATTAAGCAATTGATTAGTTCACTTAATTGATGAGTAAGCAATCGACTCGACTAGAGGGAAGTAAATAGTCGTTTACTAAGATTTTGAATAATCTACTAGAGGGGATTCTAGAATTTCTATTGTCTTCAAAAAGAAAATCAAAGAAAATATACAATAATCTAGCAAAGTTCTTCTTCTTGTAATTTCTTTTATTGTATGTGTTAGCATTCGTGCGAGCTAGAGAGGAGATGAATAGCTCCGATCATTTCTAGTCGTTGCTTTATGCTCGTTATTGAATGTGCAGTAGAAACTTCAATCAACTTTGACGTCATATGCACAACACATTGGTTTACTTGGTATCCGCTTCCTTGAGGCGACTAATCCAAGGGTCTACTCTGAACTCTCACATCCACTAAGAACTCTCTTCTTCTCGAAAACTTTTCGGAGGCGGAAAAGCCTTATACAATCCTAATTACACAAGAACACAACAAGAATAACAAACACAAATACAATTTAAAACGAAAACAACTTTACAATAAAATTTACTTTGCTTTCTTGTTGCTTGAAAATACCTCTTGTTGACTCAAAAATGCACCAACACATCGCTTTAGAATCTTCAAGAGCTGGCGGCTCAAAATCTCTATGAAATCCCCTTTTTTTGGATTACTTTCGGGTTGAAAAATGTCTCCCAATCGATTGACCGTTCAAACCTGCAGAACGATTATTTTCTATCCGACCAATCGATTGGTGAGTCATACCAATCGATTATCGGATGTCAATCAATTACCTTAATCGATTTTGCATCCTTCTGTTCGCTCGAGAAAATACAGCTAATTGATTGCTTCAATCAATTTCGAACCCTTCTGTTCTCTTGAGAAATCACTGTCAATCGATTGCTCTAATCGATTCCATAATTTTCTGTTCGTAGAGAAATCATTACTAATTGATTACCCTAATCAATTCCATAGCTTTTTGTTTTATCGCGAAACCTCTGCCAATTGATTACCCTAATCGATTGGCATTATCTATTGATCGAGCAATCAATTTGGCAAGCTTCTGTTCGCTCGAAACAAGCTACGAATTGATTGTCCTAATCGATTGGTTTCCACCAATCGATTGGACCAATTGATTACCCAAGCAGCAAACCCAGAATTTCGGATTTAAGATTTGTCAATCAATTCCACTTCCTAACAATCGATTACTAACCCTAATTTCATCCTTTTTAAGGCTGAATTTGCGTGTTGCATGATATCCGATTGATCTCAACCTACTAAGACTTTCTTTGCCCAACATTCAGTCATCTGTGACCTGTTGGGACTTCTCATTGCCCAATATCCAATCATCTTTGACCTATTGAGATTTTTTTTGTTGCCTAGCATTTCGTCAACCTTAAACTGTCGCTAGGGCTTCTTAACCAAGTGTCTGGTCCTTCGTGACCCACTTGGACTTAAATTTTTTTTCAACTAGGTTTGCCTAGTTCTTAACTAGGTATTTCACTGCCTAGCCTTGCTAGAACTTCCATTGTCTAGTTCCCAACTAGGTCTTCCACCACCTAGCCTTGCTAGAACTTCCATTCTCTAGTTCCCAACTAGGTCTTCCACCACCTAGCCTTGCTAGGGCTTCCATTGCCTAGTTTCCAATTAGGTCTTCCATCACCTAGCCTTGCTAGGACTTTCATTGTCACCAAGTGTCCAGTCACCCTTTAACCCACTTGGACTTTTCACTTGCCAACTTTTCGTCGGACTTCCGATCACCAAGTGTTGGGTCAACTTTTGACCCACTTGGACTTTCCACTTGCCAACTTCCAATCGAACTTTCGATCACCAAGTGTTCGGTTAACCTTTGACCAACTTGAACTTTCCTCTTATGCTAATTATCTGATCCTCCGTGACCTACTTAGACTTCTCTCTTGCCAACTTCCCGTTGGACTTCTAACATCGTTAAGTATCTGGTCAATCTTGACCTACTTGACTTCTCACTCACATATTGTCAAACATCGAAACCAAGCTCAAGCCAACCCGAGCTTGGTCAACTTGGTCAATCTTGACCTGAGGTCGATTGCACTAACAATCTCTCCATTTTTGATGTTTGACAATATGTTTAAGTTAGGCTAACTCATTAGCCCCAACTTCCTTCTTCTCATGCCAAAGCATGAATGAGGGTTTACTAACTTAAAAGGTCTTCTTTGAATATGAATTCGGAGACGGAGACTTGTCTTTACAAAAAGTAGGACCAGTAACACGTTTACCGACCCGTAAAACTTGTGTATAAAAGACAAGTACAATGAAATTAAATATACCAACGATCGACTGAGATATGATAGAGCGCATTGTCATCAGAGCAGCATTTCAACCTTGTAGTAGAAATTTGGAGTAGCGCGGAAGTAATTTGATCGTCGAAAAGTGTTCTTCCAAGCTTCTGGTCAAAGACTGCCTATATAGGCTGATCCAGGCGTCTCAATCCCTTTGAGGCGCTTGGATTGAGGCTGACGTGGCGACCCTTCGGCGAAGCTCTATCCGACAACTCTTATCCTGATCCAGGCGCCTCAATGGGATTGAGGCGCCTGGTTGCTGACATGTGCCGTCCAACCAGAGGCTACCATCTCATTCTGCTCGCGCTGAGGTCATTGAGGCGTCTAATCCCTTTGAGGCGCCTAGTTCGGCTTGAGGCACCTGGATCCTTCCAAGCGCCTGGTTCAACAATTTCCAGGCTTTGACTTCTGCATCATAGTGTTAGTACATACAAAATATATAACAGAAGAATATAATATTTGACAGTCTTGGGACTGTTCAGTTCTGACTTTTGAGTTTTCAGTGAAACCCTAAGTTGAACCGACGCCTAGTATTCTCTCAAAGGGGAACACGTCCTCACCTACTCCACTTAGGAGAGTTTACTTGCTGCCAAACATTTGGACCTCCATACTGTTTGGACTTTTGCTCAGAATCCGATTTTGACCTCCGGGACTTTCCGCTAGACGTCCGATCCTCGACCCGCCTAGACTTTTGCCTGGTGTACTCGACACCCAAGGCTTTCCGCCTAGTGTCCTCGACCCCTAGGACTTTTGCCTGGTGTCCTCAATTTGCCAAGACTTCTACCCAGTCCCCCGGACCAGAACTTCATTACCTAATCTCCGTGATCAGGACTTCTTGCCCAGTCCAACTGACCAAGACTTCATTGCCTAGCCTCAACTAGAACTTTCACCTTGCCTATGTTCCCTTAGGCTTTCTGCTTTGGCTTCCTGCACACTTAGTTAGATTCATTAGATAACATCAAACCTTAACTTTGAACCTTTTTCATCTATCAAAACATAGGTTCGATTAACTTGTGCTTTCAGCACCAACAAACTCAAGCTATAAACCCTAATCTAAACTGATTAGGAGCACCAATTAGCCTTCCACTCTATCAACAAACTTCAACCAACCAAACTCAATAATTCCCATGAAACTAACTACTATTCATATTTAATAACTAATCACAAGGCTTTAGAACATGAGAGCTCTCAAAATTCACATCCTAACCAAGATGACATCCATAAACCCTACTTATTAATGATTCCACAACTACAAATCAAGCATCCATTTCATTTCTTGATCCAACACTTACCAAACAACCTAAACTAGATCTATGCAAGAACAACATAGCTACAAAAACTAACTGATCAGAATTTAGTCGCTCAAGTTAATTCACCATAAATCAAATAACTAAACCAATCATTTAATCCATGTATTAAATCAACTATTAAGCATCATGAATCAATTAATCCAAATATGTGTTGAAATTTCAAAATAATCATAAGAGCATGGTGAGATCAACTTCTAACAACAATCAATCAACATAATCCACCAATCCAACTACCCAAATTCTGAATTCACTCACTCATTTATACCTGTTAAAGGTGGCCAGAGATGAAGACTGATCACTGGCGATGACCGACAGTGAGGGCAATGTTACTGGTCGGAAATTAACAGTGGCAAACACACGATAGTGGGGGTGTGATGGCCTGAATTGGACTGCAGCAGTGGCTGCCCTCGACTACAGCTATGGCTGGCCGGAGCCAATCTGACCGACGGTGGCTCAGAACTTGCAACAGGGCAACAAGGGTTAACCAGAACAATAGTGAGGGATAGGTCGTCGGAGCAACAACGATAGCAGCAAGACTCGATCTGACCTAGATCTGGCCGGAGGAAGGGTGGCTGGAGGTAGAGACCTGGACGACAGCTCTGGGAAGATCGGAGTAGGGGTGGGACAAAAGAAAAGGTGCTCGCGGCTGGCCTCTGACAGCGGTTGTTGGTTTCCTGAGATCAGGTATGTCGACCGGAGAGCTGGCCAATGGCAAGGTGTGGCGGCGATTACGGAGGTGGCCTGGTAGTGATCTATAGGCAATGTTGGGGTAGCGACGATGAGGCGAGGACTGGGCCGCGACGATTGTGCTCGAGAAAGAGAGGGTGTCGGAGCGGAGATGAGGAGATCGGTCAAGCTTCGTCGGTGGTCACTACAGTGGCGGATCGACCGGTGGTGTCATGAGAAGAGAGGGGAGCAGGTCGGCGGCGGAAATCGAAAGTGAGATGAGGGAGAAGAGAGTGAGTGGCGGTCGTGAGTGAGTCAAGAGAAGGATGAGGGGAAAAAAAACTTAGGTTTTATAATATAAACTTTAGGTTAATTAAATTCAACCTTAGGTTAATCAAATCAATCAACTCCTAACTTAATTGATATTCCAAACAGGCTTTCTTAAAGCATAATCAATTTATCCCCTTAAACGATGTCAAATAAATTCGGTTTAAATCTCGAAAAATTCTTAAAAATTCCTAGAAAATTTTGTAAGGTTATTTTTTAATCCCCGCTTATTATTTTACTATTATTTATTTACCATATCTAACATTGTATGTCCTTCTTCATGGAATAATTTCCCTATTCTAGGATGTAGGAAGTAATTATGATATGATGTTGATGTATGAACTATGTATATGTCATTTCCTTATTTCTATGAGATGCTTACGTCTTGTGCTATGTGTGTTATGTCTTGTACATGTTTGATGAAATGTGTATGCGAGTAATGCATTCAGATA
>JBBUKS010000044.1:6609903-6627203 GCA_038050645.1 Hedychium gardnerianum
ACGCACAGCCGAGGTCAGCCACAGCCATGCGCAGCCGGAATCGCCCTGCCTTAGCCATGCTTAGCCGCACTGCCACGCGCAGCCGAACGATCACGAACAGCCGGCAACGGCCACCACCACCCACGCGCAGCCGAACGCCACCCACGGCCACGGGCAGCCATGACTGAAATCACCCGGCCTCGGGCACGCGCAGCCGGTAACGGTCGGCCACGATCAAGCGCAGCCGCGGCGGCGCCGGCCATGTGCAGCCGCCACGCCGCCGCCCACGTCGAGGGAGAGAAGAGGAGATAAGCTTAGTGGCATACCTTCGACGGCCGGGGGTTCGGAGGCTGATCGGCGGCTGATCGGAGGCTCGGAGAAGAGGAGAGCACGGTGAGAGAGAAGAAAGAACTCGATCTCCCCTAAATCTCGCTAATTAGAGATGGAATATTATTTTCCGTCGCTAATTAGCGACGGACAATAAAATTTCGTCACTAATTAGCGACGACCAATAAATTTCCGTCGCTAATGGCGACGGAAATTAGGATTTACGGCCCGTCGGGGAATTAGCGACCGATGTAACGACGGAAAAAAATTTTCGTTGCTAATTAGCGACAGAAAGTTTTTTCCATCGTTAAATCGGTCGCTAATTCCCAGATTTTTTGTAGTGAATACTGACCGCTTAGATGGACATCCGCGAATATTTTTCGATTTACCTTAGTAATCGATGAAATTTTTTCATGAAATTAAATTGATCATCAATTGGTTCAAAAGTTGAATATATATATATATATATATATATATATATAAAGAAAAGATGTAAGATAAGAATAAAAATCTCTATTGCATGAAGATTCTGCATTTACTTATTAGCCATCTTCACGGTAAAACCCTTGCATGCACCATCGCCAACTTTGAACCCTAAGCTCCATCGCTTGCACCATGCCATCACCTCTGCCTCCGAAGCCCTTGTCAACACTCGCACCACCGGCACAAAACTTGTCCACATTCACAGTTAGAGTTTTCAACATTTTAGTATGGTTAAACAAATTGTCTATCTTACCCATCATTTGTTTCATTGCTTCTCTCGTGGTTTGGTGTAGTTGTTTAAACTCCTCATCTTATTTGGTTTGAGCCACGATGAAGCTTTCTAGCATAGTTTGCAGGTTAGATTTTTGTACTTGTTGGAATTTCGATGGTGCTCCATAATTTCTTTGTCCAATTTTCTCTTGATTGTTCCTGTAGGAAAATTTTGAATGATTTTTTCAATCAAGGTGGTAAGTGTTGGAATATGAATTGTTTTGCCTCTGATTGTAGTTATTGATTGCATCTACTTGTTCCATCTGAATTCCTTGTGAAGATATGACTCTGACTTGACAATTCACAATTGTGTGTCTACGACACCATAAATCTCGCAAGAAACATTAACAACATTCACAACACTAACATTAAATGAATAATTTTTTTTTTATTAAAGCATCCATCTTTGTTGCAATAAGATCTAAAGTACAAGTACTTACCTCATACTTACCTATACCTTTTACGGGGTTACCTCTCTTGTTCTCTCATTGATGGTAATTCAATGTCACATTCTCAATAATGTTGTAGGCTTTATCTAGCATCTTATTCATTAAGGCTCCTCCAACAACTGAATCTAATGAAACCTTTGTCGAGTAAGTGATTCCATTGTAGAATGTGTGGATGATTAACTATTTTTTCAATTCATGATGTGGACACTATTATAGAAGTCCTTTGAATCTATCCTATGCTTCGAACAATGATTATCCTTGTTTTTGTGAAAAACTCGTAATTTGATTTCTGAGGTGCATAGTTTTGCTAGGAGAAAAATATTTGTCGAAAAAGCGTTGTTTCAATTGATCCCATGTCGTGATGCATCATGTGGGTAAATAATGCAACCAAGCTCTTACCTTGTCCCTCAGGGAGAAAGAGAACAGTCGCAACCTAATCATATCTGCAGAAACACTATTAGTTTTTAGGGTTTCACAAAATTCTAGAAATACCTGTAGATGCAGATTCAAATCATTCGTGGGTGTGCCTCCAAATTGGTGTTATTGGATCATAGAAAGTAGTGAAGGCTTTAGTTCAAAATTATTTGCATCTATTGAATGTCTTGTAATGCTTAATATCAATCCCCTCGCACTAGGTGTGACATAGTCTTTCAGAGATTTGTTTTCATTATTGACAGTCATGGTTAATGTTAATTGTACCACTAAAAATGGTCATTTTCAACATTGACCACTTCTAAAATTTCGGTCCAGATGACCATTATTTTTGTAGTATACTTATTTAGTTTCTAACTAAATTTGTAGATTTCTTTTTGCACGGTAAGTCCTTTCAATTTTGGGATCTAAGTCCAGAATAATTCCCGATTTATCAAATCTTCGTATAAAAAGGAGAACTTGTTCACTTGTAAGAGAAAAGATAAAAGATTGCAACAAAAATAAATAAAATAAAAATGAAAACAACTAGATTAACCAAATTACAAATAAGACTTGATATCAACAAAGACAAAATTTCATGCAACGACCCCAAAAATTTAATGTTGTGCGACCCACAAATATACGATCATCGTCAAGTAATAAAAATATTATCCACTGGGACCATGTTATTGAGTACTAATTTACTTGCAAAACAGACTATCTAGACGAACTTGAATAAAAGTGGCTATGGAAAAGAACTAAGAGTGAATAAATGAAAATGGTGAGAAAACCAATTCTAAAGATAATTCTAGGACTTTAGTTTCACCATAATGATAGTTGATGATTTAATTATGATTCTTTCTCTTCTATCTCAATGTTAGATTATACTTGAAAGGGTGTCATAATGTGATCGATGTGTTTATGGGAAATGGAAAAGAAAAGAAAAACACTGATGTGTCTATCCTAACACAACTTCTACTTTCGTGGTGTAACCCTTTATGCTCTATTACATACCATGTAAGCCTCGAGAGAGTTCAACTACTTTAAGGATCTCTCAAGTTGGTTTTACAGGTCGAAAATTAGAGTTCACTATTAGGTCCGTCCCTTAATCTCTATGAGTTTAACATATTTTTATATGCTTTGATTATAAGCTAGGGTTCATCCCTTGGTCTATCTCGAAGAGATTAATAATCTATCTTAAATGCTACAACATAGATGAATAGTTGAAACAAACTAGAACTCATCAAGAATCACACATATCTAGGATAGAAAGAGAAACAATGCATTAAAATCATCAAACGATCATTAAGTTACTCCCTAATCCTAGAATTAGGGAGACTACTCCATCAATATGGAGATACAATCCAAAAACAATGAGAAAATTGTTCTAACACTCAAAATAAAAGTAAAGTGTAGGAAGAACTCAATTTGTAGACGACGTCGAAGATCTCCATGTGCTCCTTGAAGGTCATAATCTCTAGGCTCCTTTGATCTCTTCGAAGATGACTCTCTCTCCTAGAGTTTTCGTCACAAACCTTCGATGATCTTTAGCCGGTGCTCCCTTTGTCCTTTTATACCTTCCAAAAATTATCAAGTCTTCAACGATTCTCTAAAAAAACGTGGGTGCTATCACACACGCTACAACCGTGTTAGGGAACACGGCCAGGCCGTGTGGATCGCTGGAATATCTTCGTCAAATCTATAGTATCAAACATGGCCGTGTGGCCTGTTGAAAATTTCTTGTCAAGTTCGCAACACGAAACATGATCGTGTCAAGTGACATGGCCATCCCATGTTCCATACTGGATTTTCGATGTATTGCTCTGATGCTTGTTCCGCTCTAAGGATGATACATGTTAGTGGCATGACCCACGAGCAGACCGTGTTTCATGTTGGAAAGTGTGCTTCTTGGGCTTTTCGTCTCCAAACATGCCCAATTGTTGAGATCTTCACGTCCTATTAACATAAAACACAAAAGAGCAGTCTTTCGTACCAAAAAGCTAAAAAATAGATAAAAACACTATAAGTTAATGCAAATATGTTCATATAATATAGGAAATGCATGCAAAATAAGACTGAAAATATGTATATGTTTCACACACATCACGATGCCCCTTGTATTTTAGGAAAGTTTGTTATATTTTGGACTCTATAAAAGCAACTATGGGGCGTCGACTACATGCATCAACGGGTTCTCGTGATAGGAGACCCTAGGAGAGAGTTGTCTCTTAAGAGATCCAAGGAGATTAGAGATTCCGGCTACCACAGAGCATGTGGAGATTATCTAGAGACATTGACGACATCTACAACTGAGTTCTTTCTGCACCGTAAGATATTTTCTTTGATGTCTATGACTTGTTTCTCCATCGTGGAGTAGTCTCCTTAATTTTAGGATAAGTAATCCGACATTAAGTTGACAATTGTGTTGGTACAGGGAGCACCAGATAATCAAACTTGAGTTTTGATGTTGGCAAAGGTTTTAAGTTAAAAAAATTTGTTATCTAACGAGGTTGATCAAGTGTGCAGACAGCTCAACCAGAAAGTCCTAGTAAGACTAGTAAGTGAAAGTCCTAGTGAGACTAGGCAAGAGAAAGTTCTAGTAGGTCAGTTGGACTAGATACTAGGCAAGGTGGAAATCTTGACAAATTGAGGACACCAGGCGGGAAGACTAGATAGGTCCGTGGACCGAACGTCTAGCAAGTCGATGGGTCAGCGAAGATCGAACATCGAAGGAACCCGGGGGGAGGGGGCAAAGGATCTGATGATAAATAGGAAGTCCAAACATGTTTAGAGGACCGGATGTTTGACATCAGATAATTTCTCTCGAGAGGAGAGGAAGAATCGTGAGGATGAGTTCCCGTTAAGGGAACAAGTAGGCGTTGGTCCGACTTAAAGATTTCACTAAAAATCTTAAGTCGAGATCAAACAGTGGTATTACTATCTAACTACTCAATATTATGTTTGTTGTGTTAACTTTGTGATGTAGGAGCAAAATACTGTACTAGCTGTTCCAGGCGTCCAAAAGGGTCCCAGGCGTCCGAAATGGTCCCAGGCGCCCGAAAGGGTTCCAGTGCCCGAAATGGGTATGATTCAACAGATGACGTGGTTGAACTTGGTTGCTTTACGACGTGTCTTGACACTTCAGATCCAAGCGCCCGGAAGGGATTCAAGCGCCCAGATTAGGATAAGCTGCGATGGAAGAAGTCGAATAGAGCTTTGCCCAAAACGCACCACGTCACCAGTCCAGATGATGTTGGATTAGATCAGTTTGAGCTGGGGGCACCCGGGGCTGATCTAGGCACCCAGAATGACCTTTAAAAAGGTTGTGAACAGGAGCCTTAGACAACACTTCTGATCGACTTTCTACTCTCGTCTTGCTCCGAAATTCTAAGGCAATACCGACATGCTGCTCCGACAACTGTGCTCGACCTCGAAATCTTAAAGTTGTCGGTATAAGTTTCCTTTATTGTCTTTCGTACTCGATTTTATAAAGGAATGGTAAAGTTTACCGTTCCTTATCTTTTGTAAAAGGCAAACATCTTTCTCTTTTGAGAAAGAGGACATTAGTGGATTGTCCATCGGAAACGATCAACGACCACAGACCTTGGATTAGCAACTGCTGAGCTATGAACCAAATAAAAATAAAAAGTGTCTTTGATGTGTTTTATGTTATTCCGCTATGTATTTTGAAAAATGTAAAAAAGCAACATATACTATTCACCTCCTCTTTAGTACTCTTTTCGATTCTACAAATTGAAGTTTGTGATTTCTCTCTCTCTTTATTAATGATATGTTTGATTCTTGATTTAGTTTTAGTGTGCTTAATTGTAGATGTATTAGCATATTTTTGTATATCTTAGAGATTAGGAGATGAATTGAGAGATGAACTTTAATCTCGAATCTATAGAACTGGACTTGAGGGTTTGATCACGAAAGTAGTTCAAACTCTCTCGATGATAACATTGATTGTCACAGAATGTAAAAGGTCTATTCCGATTTGATTACCATGAGAATATGAGTCGCATTAGGATAGATACACCGGTGTATTTTGAGAGAAAATATCGATTTTCTTAGGATAACCTAGCATAAAAAAATGATTAACCAGGTCGGGTAATGTCGGACTTGGGATGACCGGTCCAGTCCCACGAAAGTTTCTCACCGGCCACTAGGATAAATCGGGAAACACTAATGGAGGCTCATCTAAATAGCTAACATTCTTAGGCCCGCTTTTTATTGGAGAAAAAATTTTCTGCAATGCGCTGCAGCTGAGATTCGAGCCTTAGATCATTTAGTTATTCATTAGAGGGTATAACCATTATACTATTAGCCCTGGGAGCGGGATAGCTCAGCATAATTTAATATTAATATTGATATAGGAGAGAGAATCATAATTATCAATAATCATCCCGATGAAATTAAAATTCTAAAATTATTTGAAGATTTATTTATTTGTTCATTACTTTTCATTCAATTTTCTTAGTCTCCCTTGCTTTTATAACCATTTTCTCCATTTGATTCATCAAGATAATCATTTTGCATGTAAATTGATAGTTAATACTATGGTTCCAGGATGATAATTTTTATTACTTGACACGATTATATACACACTTACGTTAACACGTATCAGATAGAAAGAGAAAAAGGATTTATCTTTTCTAGATAAGAGTATCTTCATCCTATTGTGTCTCTTGTCACAAATAACAAGATTTTCTTTAGAACTACCTGAATGGAAGATGGTGTCACACATTTTATGATTTTTAATGGTAGATATATACAAATTACATCCCATCTTTATATAGATATTTTCCATTCATCTAATTTTATTTCTTTAAGAAAAAAAATACTTCAAGAGAAATATAAAAATAAAGGTGAGAGGGTAAATAGGATCTTATGTTTGAATTGAAGGTGTTGGATAATTTTAAATAATATTTTACTAACCAAAATATGCTATGGATAGATTTTATTTGTGTGAAAAATGTAACCATATCAAGGTTTTAAATAAAAAACCGCAAAATCGATTCTTTTCTTTATAAATTTTAGAAATAATCAATCCGTCGTTAACTTAGTAAAACATCTGTTTAATGAAATGGTCTGAGAATTGTTTTATTTTATTTCTGTTTGTTTGTTAAGTCTTCGGCATGTAATGTAAGATTTAACTTTACCATTTTGTCCTTTCTTCGGAGGAGAGTCGATGGCCAAAGCAACGTAGAAGAGAAAGGAAAAGGAAAAGGAAAAGGAAAAAGCCTCTTCACCTGCTCTCCTTTTCTCCCACCTTTAATTTGATCGCCCATTGGCTTTCCCATTCTCCAGTCTACTCTTCCTCTTCCCCCTGGAATTTCCATTCCTCTCCCCATCCCCTCATTTCTTCCTCCCATCTCCTTTCCCTTTCTCCTTGCGCCTTCTTGAGCTGGAGAGAAGAATTTTCGAGCCTTGTGTTGAAAAAAGGGATTTGGCTTTGCTTTGCTATTACTTTATTGTGAAAGCTTTAAGAACTCTCACTGATGTTGTTCAAGCGCTGCAACAAGATACTAAAGAAAAATTCCTAAATTTAGAATATATTCTCACATAAAGAATCAATTTTTTTTTTTTGGTTTTCCTTGCTTTTTTCTGCCTCTTCTGTGTGGATTTCCTTTGGGAATAACGAGGGGAAGAGGAAACGGAAGCATAGGAATGGGAAAGCAAGGACCTTGCTGCCATTGTGGAGTCACAAGTGAGCTCCTTTCTATTTTTTTCCCCTCCCTTTCTCTTTGGTATCTTCGTCCTGCATCTCTGATTTTTCTTTTGTTTGTGCGTCTCTAATCGTTGGCTTGTTGTTCTCCCCATTAAATTTCTCTTGGATTCGTTACTTTGCCGGATCGCAGTGGAAAATTATCATAGATGTTCTGTGATCTATGAGGTTTCATGTTTATACTTCTGGAGTAAAATGGATTATGAGGTGTTTAATTTTAATTTATTTGTTTTTTACTTTGAGGTGCTTTGCATATTTTCTCTCTGTCTGTGCGCTATGAAATTTAGTTTTGAGAGGTTCCCACAGCTTCTCAGGAGCAATCTATATCTAGCAAAAACTGTAATCCAAAAAACAGAATTATGAAGTGGCTATGTATGTCATTCAGTATGTAAGACTGGCCTGCAATAGATGCTGCAAATTTCCTGGAGATTTTGCTTTTTCTGCTTCTTACGGCAGTCATGAAGAAAAATAACCATTCTCTTGGAGTGACTTCATATCGTGTTTCACTTATCTATAGCATGGAAACCTGCTGAAATCTCAGACATACAACTATGTGGACTCATACATTGTCATAGAAAAAAGTATATGTCTAAAAGAAATTAGTTCCTTCATAGCACAGGCTTCATGCTGAAACAGCTACTTGCTACCTATAATTGAAAAACCCAAGGACCTTTCAATGAGCAACTTTACAAAAAAACATTCCGATTCTATGTATCCTAAGTGAAAATTAATTACATGCTTCTAGTGATTTTCAACCTGAGCTGAATATAGAATGAGTATTAAACAGGAGAGCTGGAGTTTTTTTTCTGGGTATTCACTCTATTTCTTGCACACATTTTATAAAAGGGTGTGTCTCATGTTATGTTTGTCTAGAAAATGCCAGTTTCTAGCTCTAGAAGGTTGTTTAGTTAAGCAATGTTTTGTTTTTCGTTCTCCATTTTGATAATTCCCCTTGATAATATAGCTATAATTTGTTTTATTATCATAATCAAACATCTCAACTACTTCAGAAATTTAGTAAAAAATTGATTAGTGTCAATTGTTATCATTCATGTGTTTTTTTTTTTCATTACTGAGGATCTTCTTTTCTTGATAGTTATTTCATACCATGCTATGGCTGTTCATATAGTTCATATATGAGATATTACACTCAGAAATGTAGATTATAAATCATATTCATGAAATTAGAGTATATTTTCCGTTCATCTATTTTCTAAACATTATTACAAGATCGTTGAGAAAACCAGGGACTTGCCAATTTATCATTATTTTTACTACTATTGGAAGGATAGATATAGACTCAACAATTCCAGGTTAGGCAGGGGACTTGTTAGTTTCAAAAGGATTTATGAAGTCATGGTTTTGTTGTTTTATATTAAACTCTTAGGCAAAAATATCACATGTATCCTTGCACAAGTTTTTGGTTGTTTGATGGGTAGAGTGCAATGTAATTCTGCCTATCTGCTTCTATCATTGAACTCACATATGTTTGCTTAAGAACGAAACACGTAGTTTGTGTTTGATGTGAGTAAAGTTGCTACATAATTAATTAATTAATTCAATAGAGCAGGTGGCAGCAAAAGGGGAGTCAAGCTCAGACTAGGAAACACCCATTCAATCCAATCAGAGGACCACACATGTCACCCTGCAAATTGATCATAATTGGTCCATAGTGCTCATGTGCTGACCTATGGTCAAAAGGGCAACCATCTCGAGGCCTATAAATGATAACTGAGACATTGAAAGAATGATGGGTGATGTGGAGCTTGCTCTAACACTCTTTCAGACCCAAGACTGACCTGACTTTAGAATGCCAAGAGCCCAGAGACAGTTTGATCAAAGTTCTTCACAGGCCCTTACACTTCCTTTGAACTCCTTATAGTTCAGGCGAGCTGTGAAGGTCAACAGTTTGGCGACTTGGATTGCACCTTGATTAAACTCTATTGTTTGCTTTCTTGACCAGATCTTGTGTCAGACCTGTTGGCCACGTGCCAGCATGTTGTAATCCAACCATAATTGTGTTCATTCCTAAACACAACAGTCTGATCTTTGTTTCAATCTTTTATCTTTCATTTAATTTTGCTTGTATAAGGAAAAAATGAATCTTGTTCCAACAAAAAAATTGCATCTTAAAGCCACTATTATTAGCAGCATTTCTAAGTCATAAAATCTGTCACTAAGCATCTTATGCTAACTGAAGCTTAATGTTGATAGGCACCCCTCTCTGGAGGAATGGACCACCTGAGAAACCAGTTTTATGCAATGCATGTGGTTCCAGGTGGAGAACCAAGGGTTCATTGACAAACTATATACCACTCCACGCTCGTGAAGTTATTGACTTTGATGAGTTAAATGGTGCAAAAAAAAAAAGTATAACCTTCAAAATCAAAGAGCAGAAGCTTCCGAAAACAACACAGCACAAACGTAAATTTCCAAATGAATGTGACATGCAGTATTGTGATCAGAACTTCTGCAAGTTTGAGGGTGATACAAGCAATCGATCCAGTTCTGGGTCAGCTATATCAGGTTCAGACAGCTGTTTATACTTGGGCACTGATGATGCCAACAATTTAACAGGTATTCTCTAAAGTGTTGTAAACATCATGACTGTCCTGAGTTTCTCTTCAGACAATACATTATTACTTGATTGATCGATTAAATGTTACTTTATTCTCCATTTTTTTTTGCATTTCTAGAAGCATGAGTGATAAACTACAACCAACAATTTTACATTTCACCTTCTTGAATGTTCTTTTATCCTTACTACTGTGATCTTAGATGGATGAATCGTTCCCAGATTTGTATTGCTTGACGTCCCTCACATATGGTCCATACATCAAGGACACAATTAGCAATGCATGTCAATGGACCAGCAGCTAGATGTTATGCTATCTATGGTGTATATGAGAACTGTAGTATTTGTCCTTTTATTGTTTTTTGATACTTTGATTTCAGGACCTCTTTGGATGAGTAGATCTCAAAATCACCAATGTGCTTTTCTTATGTGCAGTATTTCCCACACTATATTCATCTTTCATGATATTTTTTCTTCTTTACAACTCTAGGAAAGTATATACTTTTTCATGTTAGTTCTTTTCAAGCATCATGTCTTTCACTTATTTTGAAATGATTCATTTATTCTTTTACATCCATAATCAATAATTGCTGAGGTCTTCATTGATTTGACTTGTTATGATTTTTCCTATATGACTTTGAGAAAGGGTCCTAATTTTGTCACAATAGTTCTCGTTAAACATCAAGTCATCAACTTATTTACTTGGAATGGTTTCGCCTATCTGTTAGTTTCTCAACCAATGATGGCTGAGGTGATTATTTGTCACTATTTCTAGTGTCATTGATTTTCCTTGTGTTAAAAAGGCGTTAAATTAGTCAAGGAAAGATTCAAAGATCCTTTGAGTGATAATTGTTAGGACCAAATGACTGAGCCAAAGGGATGAATAATGAATGTTACTGATTGCTTATAAACACTTGCTGAAATGTTAGCTCTGGTAGTTCATACAAAACACAATGTAAAATAAAAGGAAAACACAAGCAAACCTAATAATACATTGATGTAACGTGGTTCAGCAGCCTTGACGCCTACTCCACGACCTATCAACCATTCAGGTGGATCACCAAATAGCCACTACACTTTCTCCTTCATGATTTTTTTTTCAAGGTAGAGAAACCTCTTACAAATCACTTGGGAGTTTTACAATTGAGCATAATAGAAAGTTAAAAAAAGAATTTAGAGAGCTCAAAATTCACTTAGAATATTGTGGGAAATGCTAGCCTCCAATTCTCCATTAGCTTCTCCCTTTATAGTTTTTTTAGTATTTATCATTACTACTCGACGTCCAACAACCGACTGCAATTTTTTTAATCAAGTGATCGTTCCAATGTTGCTGTTAGCATATCCAATAGTTGTCACTTTATCAACGACTTCACGTTGGCACAATAGTAGCAGTCGATTGGAATTTGTAATCAGTCAATTGATCCATGAGTAATCCACTTACCAACTCAGTCATGAGCAAAGTCATTTTCATCGTTAGTTGATCGCCCTGGGTCGACTGCATCAGTCAACTGATAGCCAATATAAGTCGAGTAGTCAACTACATTACTACGAACTGATCATAGCCCCAAAATTCCCTCATTTGGGATTTGAGATTTGGAGTTTCATCAATCAATAGATCTAGTCCTTAGGTATTTCAAAACCATACATCATGATTAGCATCATACCAAAATCCGTTTTAAAAAATATCTCTATTCTTCTCTTCCACATAGAGAATTTGCCTTCGAACTTTGGTGGATAAATGTTGGAACTAGGCATCTTTTCTTTGTGCTTTCTTGACGATTAGTCTGCTGAAAAGCTCCTTGGCTCTAATATCAATTGTTAAGACCAAATGAAATGTTAGTTCACAAATACTTGCTGAAATGCTAGCTCAATTAATTCATACAGAAATAAAAGAAAAAACATAAGCAAACCAATAATACAATGATGTAATGTGGTTCGGCAACCTTACCTCTTACTCCACAGCCTATCAATTCTAGGTGCAACACTCTAAATCGTTACTATACATTCTCCTTCTTGGAAACGACTCCCTCGACGCTGACACTGTAACATCAGTTGATCAGTCGATTCAGCCATAAATCCATGATCAGTGGACTCACTAGTCAACTCACCCATGAACATAATCGTTTGGTTTGCTGGCTGATTGCCCCTAGTCGATGGCATAAGTTGATTGTCAACTGATTGATAACCAATATTAGGAGACTAGCATTACCACGAACCAATGAACTGATTACAACTCCAAAATGTCCTCATTTGGGGTTTGGAGTTTCACAGGGCATCCTGGACTGGATAACCATAAACAAAAATTACTTCTATTTGATCGCCGAGTCCACAACTCAGCTATCAATCGACTAGTGTTTAGTACCGGTCGATTGGTACACCGACTCTAATCATTTCTAAGGTCGACTTCGCATATGTTGACATCCTTCCCTCTATCAGGTACATTCTTCAACACTCAACTTCCACAGAGTTATTCCTATCTTGAAGTCATCTTCCAATAGGCTTGACTTTGGATGCACCTGAGTGCTCAACTTCTCTACGTGTCGTGCCTTTGCATTTGAAGTCCGCTTCCTCGGCTCCTTTCTGATGCTCCTTCTCTTGTAGTCCTCTAGATGCTCTACGCCATCCTTTACCGATCTCCGTGGGCCTCAAGCAATCAAATGCCCATCAACCTTGGCCGCACCAAGTCATCTCCATGAGTATTCTTCCAAGTCTCACAAGACTCAAATACATACTTTAAAACCAAGGCAATCCTAAACTCTTTGCACGCACATTAAAACCAATGATTGTTCCCGATCACGAAGAAGGCCAATTGCACTAATGATAACTTGGTGGCGTAAAACTTTTGTTCCAATGATTAATTATAATTTTAGAAAGATGTATAATATAGTGAATCCCTTCCCATGACTGGCTGTCTTCTGCATTTCCTTTCATGATGTTTATTGGAAAGATGAATGAGTTTTGTGTATCATCCTTTTTGTGTGTTATTTCTAAATATGAATTCTGCAAGATAAATGAACAGTGATAACTTTTGTTTGATTAAATAGATCCTATTCTTGTCATTTGCGAGTTGTCAGATATATGTGGACAATGAAATTCAGCTTCTACATAATAGTTTCCATATGCTTGAAATTGATAGTAATGGTTTAGCTTATGGAGCTCCTTGTTAATGTAATATTAGGCTCTAAAATATCACCTCAATCTGTGCACATAGTTATTTAGTTCAACTGCTCTTTCAGGTTCGGTGCAGTCAAATATTTGTTGTGATTCTTTGGCGCCTTCTAAGAAGACATTTGTTACTCGCCCCAAGCTTTCTGTTGAAAAACTGACAAAAGAATTATATTCCATATGGCACGAACAACAAGTATCTAATCTGTCCAGAACCTCAGAAGATGATCTACTTTACAGCAGCATTACCCCTCTTGGTTCTTTTGAGATTGGGTATGGAAGTGTACTCATTAAAAATACAAATTCAAAAACAATAGATGATGAATCAGAAGCTAGCTCATTTCCAGTGGATAAATCATTCTTTACCAATGAGGCTTATTCAGATTCAGCTTTTCTTCCCATAGATACTAAAACCAAAGGAATTGTCATTCCTGGTGCTGACACAGTGAAGTCCCCGATACAAATGGTCCATGTGAATGCTAAAAGGTACCTTCTTGCATTTGTAAAAGAAAAGCATGTGTTTTATCTCCAGTCCATGCTCCTCAGGCTTGACCACTTTGAAAAGCTACTCTTCAATGAACTCTTGGATCTTGGACCATAATATCATTTGCGGTTTAACATTCATGTTTTTTCTATTTGGTGCAGAGCTAAAGTGACATATAATAAGTTTGTTTCCTTGAAAGATAGAGACTCTCCTCTAATCTATACAGATTTAAATGTAAGGATATAATTTTATAATGGTAATATTAGTGCTTTACAGAATGATATTTGTTTGTAGTGTAATAGCTGAAATCTTATTGGCCATTTTACCTTGTAGTTTTTTATCAACTCTGAGGGTTTCATGAAATATTTAACACATGAGGAACAACAACAGTTGATGAAGTACCTACCATCTATAGACATTGCCAAAAGTCCTGAAAGGTTGGTTCCATTTTTAGCTTTATTCATTGAGGTTAAGTTTCTATCAAGTTCTGATACTACCTTGTTGATATGGCAGTCTCAATGGCATGTTTACTAGTCCCCAATTCTTAGCGACACTATCTTGCTTCCAGCAATTGCTTCAAGAAGGCGTTTTGGATCTCTCCTTGGCTGGAGCAAATGCTGAAGAGTGTAAGATATTGAGGAGGCTTCTATTACAAAACTCCAACAATCGGTGGTTAGAGAGCTATCAAAAAATAAAGGTAAAAGGAACATATTTTTTTTTTGAGAAACAAAATGTTGACAATTCATCTCTTCTGACTGTCAAATAATGATTCATTGCTTAGGATGCACTGTTAAAAAAAATAAATGGAGGAAATGACACATCAGCCACTAAAAGGAAGCATGACAAGCAAAACCAGAACCATTCAGGTTCAGTTTTATGCTTCTACTAAAAGTAACTGTGTAATATTTTTCTTTTCCTCTCTAAGTGAAGGGAAGGCCAATTGCCTACCCACCAAATATTTTAAAATAGGAGGAATAAAGAGACACATATGACTATGCACAATTTTATAGCTAGCATGAAAGCAATTATGTACACCAAATAGGGGATACAATCATTATACATTTAGTGACATTAAATAAAGAACATCTCAGATAATCATATAACAACAACCAAATTTTATTTAACTAAGTGAGGTCGGCTACATGGATCCTCCTATGTTATTGAACTTAATCCCTACTATATTGTTATCTATATTTAAATTTAAATGAATTTTATTTTGTTTTATTGTTGCTAATGCCTTCGTTGGTCTTCCTCTTTCTCTATTAATGTGTGTATTTGTCATGGTCTTATATCGCCTAATTGGGGCATTTATTGGACGCCTAAGGATGTGTTAAAATTATTTTAAACGTGTTTCTTAGAGTTTTCTTTCAATAAATACAACTTCCACTTTCTCTCTAATGTCTTAGTTTTTTATCTGTCCATCCTCATATGCTCGCACATCTACCATAACATCCTCATCTTTTGTTGATGTGGTCGCTTCATAACCCAACATTCAACTCATATAACATAGTACATCTAACAATTGTTTTGTAATTTTTTTTTAAAGTTTTAGAAGTACCTTATGATGGCGAAGAACATCTGACGCCCTCCTTCATTTCAACCATTCTGTTTGTATCCTATGTAAACATCTCTATCAACCCCTCCATCTTTTTGCAAAAACCATCTCAATTAACTCCATTTATTTTTTCTAAAATGATCATAAATACTTAAAACTATCATTTACAAGGAACTCGTCATTTCTTACCTTAACAATTATGTTGTTATGTCGTTAAAGTTGCCGCCATGTGATTTTAGAGGTCACGGGTTCGAGTCTCGGAAATAACCTCTTGCAAAGCAGGTAAGGCTGCGTACAATAGATCCTTACTCGGGACCTCTCATTGACGGGAGCTTCGTGCACCAAACTGTCTTTTTATTATCTTTACTCTATTGAGCTTAAAACTTTTTTTGCTTCCAGTGTTCACTAAAATTTAAATTTAGTATTTACTCCGTTACAGGTCTCATCGACCAAAATAATGTCATCTGTAAATAACCTGTACTATGGTAACATATTTTGGACATATCCAGTAGTTTATCCATGACTAGTGTAAAAAGGTATGGGCTTAGAGTTGATGCTTGATGTAGCCCTATCGAAATGCTTTTAATCCTCACGGAGTCTTCACTTTTGTCATCATCGTATATATTCTTGAATTTTTTAAATAAACGCGACGTGAACACCTTTCTTTTCAAGAATTTTCTATATAATTTCCCTCGGAACTTTGTCATAAGTTTTTTTTAAGTCAATAAATACCACTTGTAAGTCTTCTTTTCTTGTTGTTAGGACCAAAAGAATTAAGATATCTCCATAATGGTATGATATTATCCACTTTAGGCCTAAGTTTTCATGGATTTATTTTTGGGCTCTACTCCTCATACCAATAGAGATATCTTCTTTTAAACTCGTGATCTTTTCCATGTATTTCTAATATGAGACTTTGATTGTATTCCCAACAATCCTCCTCTCAAACGAATAACCATCATTATTTTCATGGTTTGGGCCTCCCCTCAAGCATCCAGTTACTCTTGACCTGCTCCAAGCCTCCCCTCAAGCATCCGATCACTCTTTATAGGAGCGGGTGGACCAACTAGAGGGGAGTAAATAGCCTGCAAATCAAAATCTATTTCTCTGCTACTTAGTAAGGACACACACTAATTAATTAGATATAAATAACATAAAAGAAATAAGGGACTCCGAATTTACTTGGTTTACAACCGGGGAAGTTGCTAATCCAAGGCAGTAGAACGTTCACTAAGCAGCTCCTTTGACAACAAGTCGGAGGTGGATAAATCCCTTACACCGTAAAAACACGAACAGAAAAAACGAGAAAGGAAATGTAGTTAAACAGTGAGTAAGAATTCTATTTATAGAGTTTTGGTCAAAATGATCGTTATGCTGACGTGGCACCATCCGAGGCGCCTCGGATAATTGGAGGCGCCTCCAATAGGGCAAAGCTTATCCTCATCACAACGGCTCGTTTTGCTGATATGGACGATTGGAGGCGCCTCAGAGTCATTCGAGGCGCCTCGAATCATTCGAGGTGCCTTGGGTCATCCAGGGCGCCTCGAGTCCCACTGTCGCCGTTATTCTTTCTGTAACGGCTTTCTAACGGCTCTTTCTACGGACTTGAGGCGCCTCAGACGATCCGAGGTGCCTCTATTGGCTGGCGTCCGAGGTGCCTCGAGTCATTAAGGTGCCTCCATTCAATGAGGGCGCATGGAATGGTCAACTACAGCTGTTGACCATTCTTCGTTCTGCTTGCTTGGGTGATTCTCCGGTCGTCTGAAGTTGAGCTCACCCGAACCCAACTCCGACCTTCTCCTCGAGCAGACTTCCTTCCGGCTTCTCATCCTTCTGATGCACCGCGTGCGTCCTTCTCGCTCCACTTGTACTCT
>JBBUKS010000044.1:6651645-6663949 GCA_038050645.1 Hedychium gardnerianum
TAATCCTTCAAAAATTTCATCCATCTTCTATGCCTAAGATCCAATTCCTTCTAAGTAAACAGATACTTAAGACTTTTATGATCTGTGAAAATCTCGAAAGTGATTTCATACAAATAATGTTTCTATATTTTTAGCGCAAAGATAATAGTTGCTAATTCCAAATCATGTACAGGGTAATTCTTCTCATGATCCTACAGCTGACGAGAAGCATATGATACTACCCGTGCATGCTACATCAGAACTGCACCTAACCCCTGTAGCAATGCATTTGTATAGAGCACAAATCCATCTTCCTTAGAGAGAAGTACTAAGACGGGTGTAGTTACCAATTTTTTCTTGAGCTCTTGAAAACTTGTCTTGCAAGTCTCTGTCCAAGTAAATTTCACTCTCTTCCTAGTCAATCGTGTCAATGACAAGGTAAGCTAGAAAAACCCTCAACAAATCTCCATTAATATCCTACTAATCCATGAAAGCTACGAACTTTCTATACTGTCTTTGGTTGCTTCCGGTCAATAGTGGCCTCTATTTTCAAGGGATCCACCGATATCCCTCTACTAGAGATAATATGTCCGAAAAATCCCACGAAAGACAACCAAAATGCACATTTACTAAACTTCGCATAAAGACATTCTCGTCGAAGCATCTCCAGAACTATGTGAAGATGTTGTTCATGCTCCACCTCTGACTGGGAATATATCAGAATGTCGTTAATGAAAACAATAAAAAACTGATCCAAGTACTCTAAAAATATCTAGTTCATCAAGTCCATGAAAATAGCTAGAGTATTGGTAAGCCCAAATAGCATTACCAAGAACTCATAATGTCCGTACCGAGTTCGAAATATTGTCTTTTATACATTTGCATCCCTTATTCTAAGTTGATGATAGTCCAAGTATAAATCAATCTTAGAGTATATACAGATGTTCTTAAGTTAATCAAATAAATCCTCTATCCGTGGTAAGAGATATTTGTTCTTGATGGTTACTATATTCAATTGTCGATAGTCTATATATAGTCTTAGTGATCTGTCCTTCTTTTTGACAAATAACACTGGAGCTTCCCATGGAAAAATACTAGGACAGATAAATCCCCTATCTAACAACTCCTGTAATTGTATCTTAGGCTCTTCCAATTCCTTTGGTGTCATTCGGTATGAGATTATTGATGCTGGTGTTGTACTTGGAATCATCTCAATCATAAATTATACTTGTCTCTTTGGGGGCAAGTCAGGGAGTTCTTCCGAAATACGTCTGGGTATTCTCGAACAATAAGAACATCCAAGAGCTGTGAAGCACTATCCTCCTCAGCCTTTTTCAATGATAATATATATTCCTGACAACCATGGGATAATAGTCTTTGCGCTTGTAGTGTAGAAATAATAAAAATCTCATCATCCTTTATCCTCACGAATTCCCAAGAAGGTTGGTTCGAAGATCGGAATGTGACTACTCTTGCCCGACAATCGACTGTATCATGGTGGGTGGTCAACCAATTCATGCCTAGGATGATGTCAAATTCTGTCATTTCAAGCACCTGAAGATCCACTATGAGTGTATGACTATATAAGTCCAAGGGGCATCCCATGACTTCCTAATTGATGGTCAGCACCTCTCTAGACGGCAGAGATACAACAAAGCTATGTAATCTAAGTGTAGGAACTCTATGAATCTTACCCAAAAATATTCGAGATATAAATGAATGCGAACTACCAATATCAATCAGTAAATTAGCAATAGAAAAATAAACTAAAATAATACCCTGAAAGATCGATCCCTAGACCCACTGTGCCTCCTCTTGGGTGACAGCATAAACTCGTTCAACCTTTGAGTTCGACGGTTGCATTTTTGGAATGGGCTGAGACTAGTCGAAGGTACGATAGACGAATGCTGAGACTGAGACTAGGGCAACTGATATGCCTAAAGTGGCGGAGGTAAATATACTGTTGTTCTGGATATGCCTGATGGAAAGGGGCTGCTATAGGGTACTGCATAGCTGGAGGTATAGCTGTATGCTCCGGACCTTGGATATAATATACCTGTGTCTGTGGGGGTGGCAATCGTTGCTGACGTGAAGAGTACTAAGTCCTCTAGGATCCTCTCTGTGGTCGAGACTGAGTAAGTCAACCCCCCATAGGAGTAACATCAGTAGTCTCCAACTGAGCCTTCAGAGTACAATCTCGACTCATATGCCCTGGAAGCTTACAGTAGAAGCATATAGCCTGGTCCAGAGGGCACTTAGATTTGGTATAACTTTTGGAACCACATTGGTAACATCAGATCATATCGGTGTCATTTTCTGACTCTGTGGATGGGAACGAGAAGATCCTGATACTGATCGGCTTGTCTTCTGTAGTCGAGAAGACTCTCCAGTAGTAGCCTATGAGCCTTGGCTCATGTCTTCTCTTTTCTGCCCAGTAACCTGATGCCTCTGATTTGAAGGTCTTCTCCCAAGATACCTGTTGCTGAGTCATCTCTATCAATAAGATTCGATCCAACGTTTCTCGATAAGTGCCAACTGAAGATCCTAACATCCTAATCCGAATATATGCTGTAAGGCCCTAAGTGAAATGGAATATCGGATCGTAATCCTGAGCTACAAGATGCAGGAAAAATTCAACTAGTCGGCTAAATTTTGTGTTGTACTCCATCACAGTACAATCACCCTGTTTGAGGTTTAAGAATTCCTAACGATGTGCCATCTCGAAAGAGGAGAGAAAGTACTTCCACTCAAAAGCATCTCAAAATAAAGCCCAAGTGATGGGTTGTTTCCCAAAAATCGTCTTCTGTATTTTCCACTAAGTAATAGTCTGATCCCGTAGATGATATGCAGCCAATTCATCCTTTTCTGCATCAGTGCATTTCATGTACTCAAATACGCCTCCCAGGTTATCTAACCAAGCACGAGCAACCCAAGAGTCGAAATCTCCATGAAAAAGAGTAAATTGATCCTTTACTGATTAGGCCAACAATGGTATGCGGGCTTTATCCATTACCCAGCTAGTAGTAGTCTTGGTTTGTACAGTTGGTGGTATTTTCTGAGACTGTCCTCCTAGATCTCCCATAGGGGTTTGATTGGCCTGTCCTTAACTATCTGACTTAGTATCAGTCAGAACCCTAAAAAAATTTACCTCTCTGGCATTAGGTTCAGGTCCAATTGACTCAACATGTCATTTTCGTGGTCGACCCGGACCACGTCCATGAACAGTGGTTGACCCACCACGTGTCATTCTTATTACAGGCAACTACATAAGTACTAACAGAAGTATAAACTTAACAATTATACAACCTTATTTCATATTACCAAAGATGTCCTGTCATTGTCTTATCCCAAAACTCAAAAATGTCACATCAAGAAAATAAACCACGATATCTGAAACAAGAAAATAGGCTTCGCAACATGTAGCTCTGATACCAACAAATTGTCATGCTCCAGAGGTATGGTTGTCCAATGTAATGGACGGTACCCTCTTGTGACAATTGTAGATACAACACGATACAAATCCACATAGCTGGTACAAGCTAAAACCCACACAAAACAACAATATCCAAATGACAAGTATAAAGCATAACAAATCCACTCAAATGTAAATAGCATAGATTGCGTGCAAGAATGACTTAACATAACCAAAAAAATGATCAAGATAAAGTACAAAACGAAATCCAAAATCCACACATGTGTCCACTTATTACAAAACAAGTCCAGAAACTAAAGTGTAATGAAAATGCAATAAGAAATAAAACGAAAAACCCCCGACGTGACATGGGACTGGCGGACAGGACCTCCAGCCGACACCACATATTATCTATCTGATACTTGAGAAAATTAAACACAATTGGGTAGTGAGTCCAAATGACTCTGTGGGTATAAAAAGATAGTGCATGGCAACTAATAGTAAGGAGATCAAAGGAACATACAGTCTCAAAAGAAAATCTCTACCAACCGAGAATAAACATAAGTATGTATCAACTACCTATATATGATCCTGCTCAGCTATGTATAATACAATGAGCATCAATAGGTAATGGTCAACATGGGTATTGCACATCATAAGCATGTACAAGTGCAAGTATCAACAATAGATCATCATACAAGTGAGCAAATAGCTCTATCACAAGAAATACAAATGATCAAGACACCTAGCTATTTAGTTATGGATTGCGGGAGAAACACTCTACCACGAATAAGTCTTGTGGGCAGTCTAAAATATCATGGTCTCTATCTGTGGGAGAAACGCTCTATCACGAATGGGTCTCGTGGGCATATATGAGATAGCTATCTAGATATGAGCTACAAGAGAAACGCTCTATCACGAATGAGTCTCGTGGGCAGCCTAGGGTATAACAATCACTATTTGAAAGAGAACCAACTCAATCACAGACAGGATATATATAGTAAAGCAATGAACAAGTAGCACACAAATGTGATAATCATCACATAATAATAATATAGCTATGGTATATACATATCCATGTAATGTATAAAAAAAATCACAACACTTAAGATAAACTACCTATGGTATACAATGTCTTGGTTTAATTGGCTTAGAACGAGGTGAGTTAGCTTTAGCTAGTTCCACTTGACTAGATGTACCATGTAGGGTACTTCTTACCTAGCCAAGACATGCACCTAACCAAACTTTCCTAGCGTAGTATCAACTCAACCCACTATAATACCAATTTTTTCAGATTGAACTCGACGCTAGAAGGGGGGAGGGGTAATAGCGTTATAAATTTTACGAGATAAAAAATAATTGGAAATAATAGAATAAGCAAAATAGCATAGCGAAAATAATTTAAAAGCTAACTTAACACAAATTTAATCAAGTGGAACAAACAATGTAAGCATGCAAAATTTGTTTAGCAATTTATTAACCAAAGCAGAAAGTCGACACACATAATAATCATAAAATGTGATTCTTGTTTCTAATTTCTCTTTTCCAGAAAGCCTCTAGAGGTGGAGAAACATTACAAGAAAAGAATCTAAACATTAAGTACACGAAAACACAAATATGGCAACAGTAAAGAAATGAAAGATTATGCGTTAGGTGTTCTCCTTTAGGAATTGAAGCTTGAAGTTGCAGCGTGTCCTCGTTGCAACATAGAAAGCACAAGAGCATCAAGAGCACGAGTAGAGTTGTATCAAGATGAAAAGGGATGTTCTAAAAGATCTGCCTCGAGGCTCCTTTTATATCCCTCCTTCTATTGCTAATGTGGCAATCTTCTATCAGATGGATAACGTCGTCCACATTCATTTGCTAATGTCGCTAATGTGGCAATCTTCTATTGCTAACCTTTTGTCGACTAGAGCCTCCCCTGTCACCTAAAAGCTGCTAACGTGGCTACAACATCTATCCGATGGATAACGTCGTCTGCATTCTCCGTCTACCGGAAGCCCTCCTGTCACCTAGAGTATGGTCAAATCTAATCTTGACCGCCTCGCTCGGATCGCTGTATTTCATCTTCTATCAGTTGCCTGGAAGCAAATCCGATTGCTCATATGCTTCGATTGCCCCGACCTAGCTACGATCGCTTCAACTTTGCCCGTCGAGTGTTATCACCAGCCAATCGCCCGAACTCCCTTTTGGTCGCATCGAATCGTTGAACTTTGCTTCCATGCAAGTGTTACACCTAATGAGTATGATAAAATATTTTAAGTTACTCGCACCTACTGACTAGATGGTCTAGCTCCGAGCTGACCCATCTAGAGTGAGTTGCCAAGCTATAACTCCCAGTTGACTCCACTTCGAATTGTTTGCCAAGCCTTTAGCTCCCAGCTCACTCTACTTGGACTTGTTTGCCTTTAGTTCCCAGCTAACTCCACTTGGACTTGATCCACCTAGTTCCCAACTAGGACTTTCTTGCTTGATTTCCAACCAAGACTTTGCTCCTACCTAATTTCAATCAGGACTTCAGTCACCTAGCTTCACTAAGACTTAGCCATTGCTTGGTTTTCAACCAAGGTTTCACTTATCTATCAAGTAATCTGCTCCTGCACACTTGACATAAACTTATTAGATCTCAATACATCTAACTTTAACTTTAGTTATACATTAGAACCTTGGGCTCAATGTTGTGCTCCTAGCACCAACACCGAGGAGGTTCCAATCGACCGAAACTTGCCACATTAGCAATCGAAGAGTGCTATATAAGGAGTCTCGAGGCAGAGTTTTTAGAACAACTCTTGATCACACCACTACTCTGTTTGTGCTCATACTCGTTGTGCTTGTTGCGTCTTCCATGCTCTTCAATCCTTTGCGACGATGTGCTGCAACCTTGGACATCAACTTCAAACTGCAACACTTAGCATATATATTTTATATTTTTTGTTGTCATACATTCTAGTGCTTTTATGCTTTAATTTTTGGATTCTTTTTAAGATTTCTCTACCTCCAAATGCTTTCTAGAAAGGGGGAATTATAAATAAGAATTTTTAATGTGCTGGATGTGTCTATATTTGCATGTTGCTCTGATCAAATTCTTGCATGCTTGAATTGCTATATTAGGTTAAGTATCAAAAAGCTGAATATTCATCAATCCTGCTAAATGTTAGAAATCGCATGCTTAAAATCTCTTATTGAAATTGCTTGTATGCTTATTGTTCTTTATTCCGCTGCATTACTCTATTTCCTTTAAATTTTCAATTAAATTAGCTCGTAAAATTTCTAACGTTATTCATCCCCCCTTTAGCATCTAGTTCAATCCAACAAATTGGTATCAGAGCTGGTTGAGCTGATAGTATGCTAGGAAAGGTTGGTTAAGTGCATGTCTAGGTTGGATAAGGGGTACTCTACTTGGTGCATCTAGTCAAGTGGAACTAGTTGAAGCTAATTGACCTTGTTCTAAACCAGTTAGAGCAAGGGATTGTATTAAAATCAATTTAGCTATAGATTCTAAAGTTAGCTTCATCTTATAAAGTGGTCGTTGTTCCGAGCAAGAAGACCCCTTTTTTTGTGCTTTGAGTCGGATCAAATTGATTTAAAATTAATTAACTCAATCCGAACCTAGCCCAAACTCACTCCAAACCCTAACTATAACCAGACCAAACCCAAACGAAACCACAACCCTGACCTAAACCTTAAATACAACATAAACAAATTTGTGTGCTATCTTTATTATTGTGCTACTAACCCAAGATTTGCAAGAATCTTGGAGAAAATGTTTTTGCAGGAAAGATTCAGCACAACCCGTCCTCCTTTCTTCGATGGCAACAACTTTGCAAATTGGAAGAGAAGGATGGAAGACATTCTTAAAACCAACGTAGAATGCTGGGGAAGCATCCAAAATGGAACCAATTTTCCAAGAGACACAAAATGTGATCTGTGTCAGTTGGACTCATGGACAAAAATCATGAAGCAAGTAGCTCAATCAAATGCAAAATCCACCACCACAATTCTTTGTGGTCTAACTCAATCTCAACTTGAGAAAGTTGGACCATTTAAAGATGCAAAGGAGCTTTGGGAAAGACTAAGTGCTGAAAATAAAGAGGATAATCCAGAACAAGTATGCTACACCACACTCATAGCCAAGCCAGACTCAAACCACATGGCAAGTCAAGTCCAACACAAATGGATGTTGGATAGCGGATGCTCCAGATACATGACCGGGAACTATGAGATGTTTACCTCACTCAAGCTAAAGGAAATGTGAACCGTTTGCTTCGAAAATAATGAAAAGATGAAAGTACTTGAGCCAGGTAACATAGTATTAAATTAAAAAGGTTTTATTTATATAAAATTTAAGCTTCAATTTGCTAAGTATCAGTCAACTTTGTGACATTGGATATAGGATAGATTTTTTATCCAATAATGTTTTGTTAAATCTAATAAAGAACCAAAATTAACTTTGTTAGGAACTAGAAAAAATAACATATACACTATTAGTCCTCCCTCATCCTCACATACATGCTTTATTTCACAACAAGAGGAAATTAGGTTATGACATAGGAGGATAGGTCATACTCATGCTCATGTTTACCAATTTGAACCAAATTAGATGACTTAACTTGTGATGCATGTAAAAAGGGTAAAAAAAGTATATGAACTCATAAACCAACTAACTCAAACCAAACAACTCATGTATTAGAAAGAATTCACATGGACTTATTTGAAAGCAATAAAATTAAATCATTAAATGAAAGTCAATATTGTCTAGTAATAATTGCTGAGTTTTCAAAATTTACTTGGACTTATTTCTTAAAATATAAAGATGAAACTTTAGAAAAACTAACTCAATTTATTAAACAAATAGAAAATAAAATGAATATTAAAATCAAGAAAATTAGAAGTGATTATGGAGGAGAATTTGATAATCACATGTTTGAAATTTTTTGTCTGGATAATGGTTACAAACATGAATTTTCTTGTACAAGAACCCCACAACGAAATGGTTTGGTTGAAAGAAAGAACTTAACCCTAATTGAAACAGCTAGGACAATACTAAATGAATATAATTTACCAAGTTATTTTTGAACAAAAGCAGTGAACACAACATGTTACATTCAAAACCGAATACACCATTAATAAAACCTAACAAAAAATTTCCCTATGAATTATTTTTTATTAAAATTTCCTCAATTAAATACTTTAAAATCTTTGGATGTAAAGCCTATATCTTAAATACTAAAGATAACCTACCAAAATTCTCAAGTAAAATTGATGAAGGAATCTTTGTAGGATATGCAACAAGTAGTAGAGGATATATAATAAGAAAACCCTTAAAATTGAAGAAATCTCAAATGTAACCTTTAGTGAAGAAGATTCAACCAAAACAAATCAACCCACTCAAATAAAAAGTAATAAAGTAAATAACAAAAACTCATGAGGAGTTAGACACAAATTAGATGAAGATCAACCTAGAAATCAACAAATTGAAAGTAAAATGATTAGAACCTCTAGAACCAACACTAATCACCCAATTGAATAAATTATAGGAGACCCAAATCAAGGAGTCCAAACAAGATCTACTTACTGAAATTTAAGTCAAATATCCTTAAAATCCAAAATAGAACCAAAAACCATAGATGAACCCCTACTTGACTCAGATTGGATCATAGCTATGCAAGAGGAGTAAGCCTAGTTTGACAGAAACCAAGTTTGAGACTTAGTACCTAGACCAAGTGATAAAACCGTTGTAGGAACAAGATGAATATTTAGAAACAAACTAAATGAAAAAGGTAAAATCACTAGGAACAAAGCTCATCTTGTGGCTCAATGTTTCAGTCAAGTAGAAGGATTAGACTACGATGAGACATATGTCGTAGTAGCCAGACTTGAATTAATTAGGATGTTCTTAGCCTTCGCCACCCATAAAGGTTTCAAGTTATTTCAAATGGACATAAAATCAACTTTTCTAAATTGATTTATTAAAGAAGAGATCTATGTAGTCCAACCACCAGAATTTGAAAACTTAGATAATCCAAATCACATACTAAAACTTAAAAAGACACTTTACAGACTAAAACAAACTCCTATAGCCTGATATGAAAGGTTGTCTACTTAGTTTCTAAGGGATTTAGACAAGGTAAAGTTGATCTAATCCTATTTATCAAAACTCATGATAAGGACATTTTCATTGCCCAAGTTTATGTAGATGATATCATTTTTGCTAATAGTTCATTTCTAAAATATTTCAAAACTACTATGGAAAGTGAATTTCAAATGAACTTAGTAGGTGAAGTCAACTAATTATTAGGATTAGAAGTTAAACAAACCAAGGAAGACATTTATATTTATCAAACTAAGTATGCTAGGGAACTAATTAAATGGTTTGGAATGGAAACTTCTAAAGACTTAACAACTCCAATGGCTTTAAATATAAAATTGGATAATGATCCAAGTGGAAATATTGTAGATGTCAAGTACTATAGAAGTGCTATAGGTGAACTCTTATACCTAACTGCTAGTCGACCTGATATACTTTTTACAGTAGGTATGTGTGCAAGATTTCATTCTTTTGCTAAAGAGTCACATCTAACAGCAGTTAAATGGATTCTAAGGTACCTAAAAGGAACCTAAAATGTAGGATTATGGTATCCAGGAACAAGTAATTTTGTTTAGTTGGATTTACTGCAGACTATGATGGATGTGAGTTAGATAGAAAAAGTATTAGTGGAAGTTGTCAATTCTTAGAACAGTCCTTAATTAGTTGGAGTAATAGGAAACAACATTGTGTAGCCTTATCCACCACTAAAGCTGAGTATGTTGCTATGGGTGGATGTGTAGCTCAATGATTATAGATGATGAACACACTTAAAGATTATGGACTTAACTATAAAAGGGTTCAAGTCTTAATTAATAACATTAGCTCTATTAATCTAACTAAGAATCATGTACATCATTCTAAGACCAAATATATAGAAGTCAAACATCACTTTGTTAGAGAACACATAACAAATGGTGACATTGAACTTAAATATATTGAATCCAAATCTAACATAGTAGACATCTTTACAAAATCGTTAGTAGAAGCCAACTTTAGTACACTTAGAAGAAGACTTGTGTTGTATAGGATAGACCGGTTTGTCTTAGCTTACTTAGTCTATGAACTTGTAGTTGACTTATTTTAACTTGACCTTTGACTTATGCTTGATTTATATGTTTATTGACATGTTAGCTTTTATGCTCACTTATAATTGACTTATGCTTACTTTTTGACTTGCTAATCTATCTCATAATGAATATGCCTTAACTTTTGTGTGATTTTTGTTTGGTTTTCTTCTCTTTTTGCTTAAACTCATTTTTGATATATGAAAGGGGGGGGGAGAGAAAACTAAGCATTAAGTAAAATTTAATATTGTATATATGTTTCACAATTAGGGGGAGGTGTGATTAAGGGGGAGAAACTGAAATTAATGTTAAGTATTCATGTATGATTGCATTTATGGTCATTACTTATCATGCATTGAATATTATTTCATTAAATTATTTTTTTCTATATTTACTAACTTTAATTTGGTTTTCATACGATCAAAAAGGGAAAGGTTGTTGGTGCTGAGAGCACAACATTGAAGTTTTGATACATGACTAAGATTAAAGTTAGGTTTATTGAGATATGTCAAGTGTGTAGGAGCAGGTTATTTTATAGAAGGTGAAATCCTGGTTGAGAACCAGACATTGGTTAAAGTTCTAGTGAAACTAGGCAACTAAAGTCCTGATTGTGAATCAAGCAGAAGATAAGTCTTGGTTGTGAACCAAGCAAGTAAATCCTAGTTGGGAACTAGGTGGATCAAGTTGAAGTGGAGTTAGCTAGGAGTTGAAATCTTGGTAGACAAACCCAAGTGATTTCAGTTGGGAGCTGAAATCTTGACAAACAAGTCCAAGGGAGTCAGCTGGGCTGAAATCTTGACAGACAAATCCTAGTGGAGTCAGTTGGGAGATGAAATCTTGGCAGACAAGTTCAAGTGGAGTCAACTGGGAGCTGCAGCTTGACAACTTACACTAGATGGGTAAACTGGGAGCTGAACATTTAGCTAAGGTAAGTGTGAGTAACTTAAAATGTTGCATCATACTCATTACATGTTAAAAATGCAGGGAAGCAAGTTTCAATGTTTCTAGATGATCAAAAAAGAGTTTGGGCGACTAGTTGGAGATAACTCTCAATGGGCGGAGTTCGGAGGTTCTAGGCGACAAGAGTGAAGGTCGGGGTGACCAAAACTTACGTGTGACTGGAGACATTTCCAAGCGATCGGTAGAAGATGAGATCCAATGATCCAGGTGAGACAGTCAAGATTAGATTTGACCAAGCTCCAGGTAATCGGAGGATTTCCAATCGACCAGAGATCACAAACGACGTTATTTATCGAATAATAGTTGTAGTCACGTCAGCAGCTTCCAAGCGACCAGGGAGGTTCCAGTCGATCGGAGCTTGACACATCAACAATCAAAGGAGTGCTATATAAGGAGCCTCGAGGCAGAGCTTTCGGAACAAATCTTGATCACACCACTACTCTGTTCGTGCTCATACTCAATGTACTCGTTGTGTCTTTCATGCTCTTCAATCCTTTGCGTCAATATGCAACAAATTTGGGCTTCAACTTCAAACGACAACACTTACCGTATAAATTTCATATTTTTTGTTGCCATACATTCTAGTATTTTTGTGCTTTAATTTTTATTTTTTTTTAAAGATTTTTTCAGCTCTAGAGACTTTCTGGAAAGGAGGAATTATGAATAAGAATTATTTTTTATTTTCTATATGTGTCTATATTTGCATGTTGCTGTGATCAAATTTTTGCATGCTTGAATTACTAAATTAGGTTAAGTATCGAAAAGTTGCATATTCATCAATCCTGCTAAATATTAAAAGTT
>JBBUKS010000044.1:6669381-6689887 GCA_038050645.1 Hedychium gardnerianum
TCGGATACTTGGCAATGAGGGCAAGTTTAAACAGGTCAAAGAGGACCAAATGTTTAATAGTGGTGAAGTCTTGACTGGTCATGGTTGACCAAATGCTAGGTAGTGGTGAAGTCCTGGAAGGTCAAGGTTGACCAGATGTTAGGCAAAGGAAGTTCCGATAGGTTAAAGTTGATCGGATGTTAGGCAAATGAAGTCCCGAAAGGTTAAGGTTAATCGAATGCAGGGTAAATGAAGTCCTGATAGGTTAAGGTCAATCAGATACTAGGTAAGGCGAGAATTCAGTCTTAGTAAGATTGAAATAGAGTTATCAGTTGACTACTAGGAAGGAACAATCGACTGATGAATCCCTAGACCCCAAATTCAAGATTTAAGGGGGTTTGTTGTATATTTGTTAATGTTGGGTTTGGACAATTGACTGATGACACTTTTGTAGCAAAATGATTGTTTGGAACTTGACTGAACAAGTCGACTGATGGTGATTAGTCGATTATTATCACTATTGCAACAAACAAAATATTCTAAACTTGACTGCGACACTCAACTATTTGTGCATCAATTGATTAATGAACAATAATAGTAAACTATTGCGGTAAAAATCGAGTTAGAAAGAGTTGTTCTGTAGGTGAAACGGTCGAATTCAGTGGAGCAATTGATTGGTAGTGATGAGCAGTCGACTATCAAGCAGAAATCAACACCGACCTGATGGCTATAAAGGAAGGGTTTTGTGGAGCATTTTGATGTTGATTTTTGGAGATTTTGTAGGAGAGTGCTACTGTATTTTCGGACCTCCAAGAGGCAAACCAAAGCAATCAATGACGAATAAAGCCAAGTTCATTTGTGTAAACTTGTTTGTTTTGATTTCTTTTGTATTTTCCTTATATATATTTTTTTGTAAGAATAGGTGTTGTAAGAGTTTTCTTTGCTTCCGAAAGGTATTCGACAAGGAGAAAGTTAATGGATTATTGCTAAGACTAGGTCATGGAGTACAAGCTAGGGGTTCTGAACCAAGTAAATCAATTTGTTGTGCTTGTGTTTTACTTTGTATTTTGTTTCTATATTTTCCATTGCATGTAAACTCATTTTAGATGAGCACGATGATAGACGAACGATGAGAAAATCACAAATCACTACCCCTCTAGCTACGTCAATAGTCCCAATAAGTGGTATTAGAGCAGACTACTCTTCACTGGACTAACTACCGACGGAGCATAGTATTAGAAGAATAGATCCCGAGATGGATTTGGTTACGACACTCTAGTTCCATCGCCTTTTGGATTGGGAGGATTCAATCAATGGATGGCAAGAATCGAGATGTTCTTTCAAATGGACATAAAAGAGTGGTTCACTCTAATGGAGGGGTTGAAATTCCAAAATACAAAAGAGGTAGACCTCTCGACAAAGTCAAATGGACCAACGAGCAAGTCCAAAGATCCAAGGCCCATGACAAGGTAATCAAGATTTAGACTATTTTGGTGCATAATGACATCTTGTGTAAGTTAGGTAAATACAAGGATGCAAGTGATCTATGGAGCAAATTGGCCAAGCTTCATAGAAGTCCATTACCGACACAAGATGAGGATGAGTCCGAGGAGGAAGGCTCATTGTTTCAAGAACAAGACGACTCGAAGGTTTAGTGGTGTTCAATAACCAAGATAGAGGAAGATGAAGAAACCTCTACCTCAAGGATCGAGGGGGAGGATAGCCCCTTGACATTTGGAGCCAATGAGGAGGAAAATCATGTCACCTCGACGAGCATAGAGGGCCCAATTCATGAAGGTATAAAAATTTAATTGTTAAAAATAAAAATCATATCATTTACTTTGAGTATAGAGGAAAAGGGAACTATAAGAGAAAGTGTTTAAAATTGACAAAGAAGAAGGCTCTAGTGGCACCCAAGGCGAAGGAGAAGCTAAAGCAAGCCAAACCCTTGGTATGAAAGGGTAAGGATCACATTGTGTGCTTCTCATGCAAGCAATGAGAGCACTACCGAAACCAACGTCCAAGGGGGAGAAACCCGACTAAGGACAAGAAAGGAAGCTCAAACCTAGGGAGAGCTTTTAAGTTAAAACCCAAGGTATCATCATTTAATAGAATTTCTGTATTTAATGATAAGAAACATGATAGAACTAAATATTATGATTTTAGTGTTAATTATCATGAAAAAAATGATAAACCTAAGGACAATTCTAGGTTATATCATGATAGAACTACCTTATTCAAGAATAGGAAGGTAGAGAGTGATTTAGGCAACAACTTACAAATGTTTAGACATATGTCTAGAAGGAAAAAGATTCATGTTAGAAATGAGAAATCAAGGATTGAAATTTAGAGAATGAAAATTAAGTCTTGAGGTCAAGACTTAATCAATTGGAGAAGACCCTAAGAAATATGACAAATGAGGTTAGTGGATCTAAGCAACAAAATCTAGGATTAGGAAGGTATAACAAATCGAAAGAAAAGAAAGGCTTGGGTCACAAGTCTAAGGCTAAGGAGAGTGTGCCATCTTACCATAGGGTTTCATATAATTATGGAACAAACCCCTAGGTCTAGGAGTCAAATTAAGGTTACAAGGGAGGGCATCCCTAGTGTTGGTGCAATCGACCTTAGGTCAAAGTTGACCAAGTTGACCAAGCTCGGGTTGACTCGAGTTGGGTTTCAATGTTTGGTCAATGTGTTAGTAAGATGTCAAGTAGATCAAGGTTGATCAGATACTTGACTATGAGAAGATGTCAAGTAGGTCAAGGTTGATCAGATACTTGACGGTGAAGAAGAGTCAAGTACGTCAAGTTTGACCAGATACTTGACAAAGACGGAAAGTCTAAGTGGGTCATGGAGGACCGAATGCTTGGTACGAGAAGTCAAGTAGGTCAAGATTGACTGAATACTTGACTAGAAGTGGGAAGTCCAACACGAAGTTGACAAGAGAAATCCAAGTGGGTCACGGTTGACTAGACACTTGGTGATCGAAATGGTGAAAGTCCAAGTGGGTCATGAAAGACCAGACACTTGGCACAAGATAAAAATTTTAAGTGGGTTATGGTTAACCAAACACTTAGCGATGAGAGAAGTCTCAATAGGTCAAGGTTGATCGGATATTGGCCAACGGAAAGTCCTAGCAGGTCACGGATGATCGAATGTTGGGCAGAGGCAGTCCTGGTATGTTGAGATCAAACAGATATCAAGCAAGATATGAATTCAGTCTTGAAAAAGTTAAAATTAAGGTTAGCAATCGATTGACAGGAAATAACAATCAATTGACAAACCCTAAAATAGAGGGTTTGTTGCTTGAGCAATTGATTGGGACAATCGATTGGAGAGCTTATTTAGGACGGACATAATGCTCCCAAATCGATTGACGGCTAACAATCGATTGGTGCAATCGATTGACCAGGTAAAAATAGTAGTTCAATAGATTTAAATGGTTAAATTTGATGTGACAATCGATTGGTGAGTAAGGACAATTGATTGGTAGACGAAAATTAGCCCAAACAACAACTATATAAGTAAGGTTTCGTTTGGAGGAGAAACTGCCAGTTCTTGGAGATTCTGAGGCAAAGTGCCGGTGCATTTTCGGATCAACAAGAGGCTATTTCAAGCAACAAGAAAGCATCTAAAGTAAGTTTTTCATTGTAAAGTCATTTTCAATTTCATTTGTGTTTGTATTTGTTTTTCTTCTTGTGTTCTTGTAAGAACCAGCTTGTAAGAGGCTTCTCCTCCTTCAGAAGGTATCCGAAAAGGAGAAGTTCATAGTAGAGGGAGATCACTAGGAGTAGGCCCTGGATTTGTCTCCTAAGAGGCATATACCAAGTAAATCCCAGAGTTGTGCATGTGGCATCGGTATTAATTCAAGTTTTCACTGCGCATTCAAACGATGAGCACAAGATCAAGATGAGAAACGATCAGAGATATTCACCCCCCCCCTCTAGCTCACACGAGTCCTAACAAATAGCTCCAATCACTTTTTCTCGATTGTGTTCTTGTCGTTTGAATGTGCAGTAGAATACTTGAATCAAACTTGATGTTACATGCACAACACCTTTGTTTTTATTTGGTATCCGCCTCTTAAGGCGACTAATTCAAGACCTAGTCCTATCGATCTACCACCACTAAATTTTCTCCTTCTCGGATGTCTTCCGAAGGTGGGAAACCTCTTACAACTCTTTCACATTCAATACAACAAGAAAATAAATACACAAAAGCAAATACAATGAAATTAACAACTTTACAAGAATCTCACTTTTGATCGTTGTTGATTGCTTTGGAATGCCTCTTGCTGGTCTGAAAATTCACCAACACTTCATCCTCAAACCTCCAAGAATCGATGCCAAAAATCTCCTCAAAACCCTTCTTTTATAGCCTTTAGGTCAGGGCTGATTTTTGTCTATCAGTCGATTGATCTTACCTATTAATCAATTGATATACTGTTGATTCAAACGTTGTTATGATCTGTTAGCTCAACGACTACATTCATCTCAGCATCAGTCGACTGTTGAATCTAATCAATCGTCTGATATCAATCAGTTGAATCTCATAGTTGAATCGACCTGCTTCTGTTCAACTCTTATCAACATCAGTTGATTGATATCAAACATTAATTGACTGATGACATCAGTCAAGTCAAACGACTGAATTGATAAGTCTCTGTTCAATTTTTGATCGACATCAATTGACTAATATCAGCCATCAGTCGATTGATATCATCAATTTAGTCAAACAATCGAATCAACTTATTTCTACTTGATTTCTAAAACCATCAGTTGACTGATCGAACACATCAGTTGACCGGAAGACATCAGTTGACTGATACTATAGCAATGTACTATTCATGAGCACTGTAGTAAAATACTGTAGCATAATTACGACAGAAGTAATGTATCACAATTACTGTAGTAGTACTGTATCACAATCACGATTGATAGAGTAAATCAATCAACTAATACTCCTATTTCAGCCTTACCAAAGCTGAATTCACGCCTTGTTTTAATATATAGTTGACCTCAACCTACTAGAACTTTCTTTACCCGACATCCAATCAACGTTGACTTGTCAAAACATTTTGTTACCTAGCATTTGGTCAATCTTGACTTACTGAGATTCCTCATTGTATAGGATCCGGTTAACCTTGACTTGTCGGGACTTTCTTGTTGCCTAACATCTGGTCAACCTTGACCTACTAGGACTTCTCGCCTCATGCCAACTCCCTGTTGAATTTTCGACTGTCAAGTGTCCGGTCAATCATGACCCACTTAGACTTTCTTCTTGTGTCAATTATATGTTATACTTCTGATCATCAAGTGTTATGTCAACCATGACCCACTTGGACTTTCCGTCTAGTCAAGTATCCAATCAATCATTACCTATTTGACTCTTCCTCAACCAATTAACATATTGATCAAACATTAAAACCCCAACTCGAGTTAACTCGAGATTGGTCAACTTTGTCAAACATTGACCAGGGGTCAATTGTATCAACATAATCGACCTCTGGTCAAGGTTGACCAAGCTTGGTGTGACTCGCGTTTGAGTTTCGATGTTTGATCAATATGTTAGTTGGTAAGAGACAAGTCCAAGTGGGCCACAGTTGACCGGATACTTGGTGGTCGGAAGTCCAATAAAAAATTGACATAAAGCGTGAAGTTCTGACAGGTCAAGGTTGACCGGATGCTAGACAATAAGGAAGTCTCACAAGTCAAGGTTGATTGGATGTTAGACAACGATGAAGTTCCGACATGTTAAGGTTGACCGGATTCTAAGCAATAAGGAAGTCCCACAGGTCAAGGTTGATCGGATATTAGACAACGATGAAGTCCTGGTAGGTCAAGGTTGACTAGATGTTAAGTAATAGAAAATTTCAATAAATCAAGGTTGACTGGATGCTGAGCAAAGAAAGTCTTAGCAAGTTGAGCTCAACCAGATATCATGCAAGATGAGAATTCAGCCTTCGTAAGGTTAAAACATGAGTATTGATCGATTGATAGGGTATATCAATTGATAGATTGACTCTAAACCATACTATTATGATTCGAGGTATTTTTAGGATTTGCTACAGTAACTATATTACAATAACAGTGGGTAGTAATTTGCTACAGTGGTTGTGAATAGTAATCTGCTATAGTAAACAATCAATCAACTGATGTGTTCGATCAATCGACTGCTGATATTGTAGCAATGAATAGAAGCTTCAGAAATTGATTGAAAAAACTCAACTTATCGTAATAAGTCGATTGATGAAACTGTTTGAGCGAACAAAGAGTTTAGAACTTGACTGTGAGATTCGACTAACTTGGTAATAGTCAACTAATGATAATGTGCAGTCGACTGATGCTGTGATGAATGGAGCCGTTAAACTGATAGGTCAGAGCAATGTTCAAATCTATGGTGGGGCAATCGACTGATGAGTAAGATCAGTCGACTGATAAGTGAAAATCAATCCGACATCAACCCTATAAAAGAAGATTTCGAGAAAGATTGAAATAACTGATTCTTGGGGGTTTGAGGATGAAGCGCTACTATATTTCCGGAACAACAAGATACAATTCAAAACAACCAGAAGAACGCAAAGCAAAAGCTCACTTGTGTAAACGTGTTTGTTTCAATTTCTTTTGACATCATTTGTATCTTTATATTTGGTTGTATTTGTTGTAAAAATAAGTTCTAAGAGGTTTTTCAGTCTCTGGAAAGTATTCGAGAAGGATAATGGTGGTAGTCATTTGGACTAGGTCTTGGACATAGTCGCCTCAGGACGCGATGAACTATGTAAAACCGACCTTGTTAATTGCATTGTGTTGTCGATTTGTTCAAGTTTCCGCCGCACAATCAACTCAATGAGATCAAAGCTATTTACACACCCCCTTTAGCTCTCATAGGTCCTAACATTAGTAAATGAGTATAATACGCCTATGTCTTCTATTGAGCTTGTGTTAAATTATCTCAAGACTATAGAGATTTTAAAAATTAAAGTTCTTAATATAAATTATGAAATCTAGGTCTGAGGATATGATTACGCTCAGGAAGATGCAAGGAGTGTAATGAACTTGGTTCGAAGTGTTTATAAGGTTACTAAGGACATCGACGAGTTTTTATTAAAAACTTGCTGATGGACCTATAATGTCTAGAATTTTAAAATGTTAACATGATTTGAATCAAAAGAGTCCTAAGAAATCTTTGGTGGTATTGGTAATTGAGTATAATAGGTTTAGGTTCTTTAATGAGCTTGTGTCAAATTGTCTCAAGGCTACGAAGATTTAAAAACATTCATAATTCTCAATTTAGATTATGAAATTCAGATCTAAGGATATGATTACATTTAAGAATATGCAAGAAGTGTAACAAACTTAGTTTGAAGTATTTATGAGATACGTAAAGTCATCAATAAATTTTAGTTGAAACTTACTCATAATCTTAAACATCTCAAAAATACTTCAAATCAAAATCATTCTAATCTTTATAACTTCCTAAGTATAATCATACTTTCAAACATTAATTGAGATATTAAAATTATGATATTAAATTTAGAATACCTTAAAAAGATTTCAAACTAAGTTAATTTACTATTTACCATTATAAATTTTTGATAGTCAATTGACACACTTGATTGAAGTCGATGGATGAAGGACACGTTATTACATTCTAGAAAAGTTTGACTTATTGTTGAAGATAAACAATTAGGCTCAGGATTATTTTAAAAATGTTCATATTGTAACGGAGAGAGAAATTCAAAGAAAGTTAAAAATGTATATAGACGGCCATTTGCATAGTATTATTGAAGTGATACAATTAAATTTGAGAAGTCAGTGTCAAAAATCTTTAACAAAATGGAATTACAGATAGGATGCATGAAATAAACAATTAATAAAATGATTAATTTAGGTATGGTTCATCCACTAGTAATTCATATTAATGCCAGGAGAGATGTATAAATCTAAAATTGAAGACGAGTTGACCAGTTAAAACCACTTAATATATTTTTTCAGTTAATAGCATGTCTTTTGATTAAAGCCCGATAACCTATGTTTTAATTTTTTTTTAATTCATAATTTATTATTCTAGTACAGTTTTACATATAGTTGTTGTGAATTATAACTAAAGACAATCTTATTTAAGGTTGTCCTTCTGAGCTCTAGTTAAGATTAAAAAAATACATTAATCCATTCAAGTCCATTCCTTTCTTCTACTTATTTTATATCGTCTTCCAAACTTTAATGGCTAGAGACCAACTTTAAGATTATACCCCATCATCCTCCTCCTCCTCCACCACTATTAGATTCCACGTCCCTTTCCCTTGCAACAGGACATACTCTCATCAATTTATATAAAGTGTCAATGACTTATATATATGAACTAGCTCGGTGTGTTGGTGTCGAAGCTAGAGTCTGGACCATGCCATCTTTTAACGACAGTTGAAGGGTAGCCACCACACTGTTTAATTCCAGCGTCCTTTGGCTGCCCTGCCAGGCAGGTGGCGTGTCACTTCCGCGTCATGCAGACATTCTACCAACTGTAGCTGAGAACCGAGAAAGGTGAGAGATAATATCGATATATTGATCAATATTTTTTTTATATTTCTAATCAAATTGTAATAATATATAATATTATCTGATGAAAGTACATATAACGGCTGCTAGCTGTCCACATGCTGAGGATAGGAAGGAAGAGAAAGGACTCCGAGTTCTTAGAGAAGTGGATAAGACGAAAAGAAGGGTAGGCATTGTGGTGCTGAGCTGTCCCTTTGAGTCTGGACCATAAATTTTGTCCAGTTCTACTTAATCCAGTTTAATATAAAATGGAGGTGGGGTTTTTAAGGCGATCGGATGCACAACGGAAAGCATGCAATGATCGCTAAAAACACAAGCACGGAGCTTTATTTTTATGCTCCAAATATTAAAGTCGTGGGCTTAGAGCTTGGGCAATCAATCAACTGTCTAATGGGACAGTGGAACTAAGTAGACATGACAAATGAACAAGGTGCATGGACGATCAAGCTGAATAAATAAATAGAGCTGATTATCAATTAGGCCAAGCAAGCTAAGTCAATATGTCGTACTAGTTTTTTTTAATGATTAATGACTCATTCCGCACTGTTCATTCCTTACCGTGAGAAATGGATAGTTTGAATCTACTTTATCAAATATTATACTACTTCATAAATTATCATTTGATGATTAAAAATAATATAAATAATGACCAATTGAGTTGGAAGTTAGCTAGATAGGTTAATCGAGTTGGTCAATTTAGGTGATTTATTCTATTAGGACCTTGTGAGTTAAAGGGGATGAATAATTTCGATTGCTTCGTCTCGATTGCGAGTTCATCGTTCGAATACGCAACGGAATATTTGAATCAACCTTGATGTCATATGCATAATACTGAGATTTTACTTAGTATCTGTCTCTTAAGGTGACTAATCCAAAGTTTAGTCTTAACGATTTACTATCACTAAATCTTCTCATTCTCGGATACCTTCCAGAGGCGAAGAAACCTCTTACAACATTTAATTCCAACAATACAACAAGAATACAAGGGATGAAAATAAATACAATGAGTATAAACAACTTTATATGAATCTTGCTTTGGATACTTTCTTAATTGTTGCTTAAAATTATCTCTTATTGGTATAAAAATGCACCAGTACTTCACTCTCAAACCTCCAAGAACAATTTCTTCAAATCTCCTTGAAATCCTTCTTTTAAAGCATTTAGGTCGGGATTGATTTCTGCCTATCAATCGACTGATTTTACCCATTAGTCGATTGATGTAGTCTCCAACACTGTTCCTTCATCTGAACTTTCTAAAATCTGTCTGATTTTATCGATCATTTAAACATCAGTCGATTGATATCAATCATTAGTCGATTGATATCAACCATCAGTCGATTGATATTATCAGTCTAGTCGAACAGTTGAATCGATCTGCTTCTGTTCGATTTCTGATCGACATCAGTCAACTGATATCAATCATCAATTGATTAATGTCATCAATCAAGTTGAACGATTGAATCAACTTGCTTTGTTCGATTTATAAAGCCATCAATCGACTGGCACTATAGAAAATCAATGTCCGCGAGTACTGTAGCAAAATACTGCAGAAGTATTGTACTGCAGTCATTGTAGAAGTACTGTAGCATAATCTAGGGTTTACTATAGCAACCCTATTTTAGCCTTACCAATGCTAAAATACTCTTATTTTAGTCTTACCAATTGACTAATACTCTTATTTTAGCCTTACCAATGCTGAATTCTCGTCTTGTTCGGTATCTAGTTGACATCAACCTATTAGAACTTCCTTTGCCCGACATCCGGTCAACCTTGACCTACCGAGACTTTTTGTTGCCTCGCATCCAGTCAAGCTTAACCTATCGGGACTTCCTCGTTGCCTAGCATTCATTCAACCTTGACATACTAGGATTTCCTCATTGCCTAGCATTCGGTCAACTTTAATATGTCAGGACTTTCTCGTTGTCTAGAATCCAATCAACCTTTTTAGGACTCGTGCGAGTAAGATGGGGGTGAATAGCTTCAATCACTTCTCTCGATTCAGTTGTGCTCGTCGTTTGAATGCGCAGCCGAAAACTTGATTCAAACTTGACTCCACATGCACAACTCTGAGATTTTACTTGGCATCTGCCTCTTAGGTGACTAATCCAAGACTTACTCCTAGTGATCTCCCTTCACTATAATCTTCTTTTTTTCGGATACCTTCTAGAGGTGGAAAAATCTCTTACAACCTTTGATTATAAGAATACAACAAGAAATGAGAATGCAAAGATAAATGAAATTGAAAGCGACTTTACAATCAAAATTTTTCTTTGCTTGATCTCTTGTTGTTTGAAAATACCTTTTGTTGATTCGAAAATGCAACAATACTTTACTCCAAACCCCCCAAGAATCGGCCCCGAGAAACGTCCTCAAAATCCTCTTTATAAGGTTGATTTTCGCCTAGCAATCGATTGTTAAACTTCACCAATCGATTGTCATCGAATATGACCGTTTAAACCTGCAAAGTGACTATTTTTACCTGACTAATCGATTCAATCGATTAATAACCGCCAGTCGATTGCACTAATCGATTCTGAAGCACTCTGTGCGCTGGAAATAAGATACCAATCGTACCTTCAATCGATTGCACCAATCAATTGGCAAACAGTAAAAATATAGAACTCTGAACGAGCTCCATTTCGCACAAAAATTGACTCATTCTGATATCCGAGTCAAAAGTTATGGTCTTCGGAAGTTCGCTATGTCGGGACTTCCTTGTTGCCTAACATTTGATCAACCTTGACATGTCGGGACTTCACGTCTCATGCCAACTCTTTGTTAGACTTACAACCACCAAGTGTTCGGTCAACCGTGACTCATTTGGACTTTTCTCTTGCTAACTACCTGTTGGACTTCCAATCACCAAATGTCTGGTCAATCGTGACTCACTCGGACTTTCTTATTCTCTTGTCAACTCCTTGTTGGACTTTTGATCGCCAAGTGTTCGGTCAATCGTGGCCCACTTGGACTTCTTGTCTTTGTGCCAACTTCCTATTGGTCTTCCGATCATCAGGTGTCTAGTCAACCATGACTCACTTGGATTTCTCTTGCCAACTTTTTATTGGACTTCCCACTTCTTGCCAAGTATTCGGTCAACCTTGACCTACTTGACTTCTCATGTCAATTCCCTGTTGAACTTCTGACATCGTCAAGTATCCAATCAATCTTGAGCTAATTGACTTTTTTACCATCAAGTATCTGGTCAACTTTGACCTACTTGACATCTTACTAACATATTGATCTAACATCGAAATCCAAACTCGAGTCAACCTGAGCTTGGTCAACCTGGTTAACTTTGACTTGATGTCGATTGCACCAACAAATCTTGATCTACCGGTACTTCACGCCTCATGCTAACTTTTTGTTGAACTTTCGACCGCCAAATGTCATGTCAACCGTGACCCACTTGGACTTTTCTCTTGCCAACTATCTGTTGGACTTTCGATCACCAAGTATCCGATTAAATATGACCCACTTGGACTTTTTGTCTCGTGACAACTCCATGTTGGACTTCCGACCGTCAAGTATCCAGTCAACCGTGATTCACTTGGATTTTTCATATCTTGTCAAGTATTCGGTCAACCTTAACCTACTTAACTTTTCACTCAACCAACTAACATATTGATCAAACATCAAAATCTCAACTCGAGTCAACTCGAGTCTGATCAACTTTGACCAGAGATCGATTGCACCAACATATTCATGTTGCTTAGGCTAATCAAGTTGGTTAAGTCAAGTCGATCAATCAATCAAAGTTATTTAGTCAAGTGATTCATTTGAGTCAGTAGAATTGATTGGATTGATCCAGTTACTTATCAGACGGGTGAGATTGGAGTGGTCAATTAGCACTCGATCTAGTCAGTCAAGAAAGTTAGGTCAAGCAGATACATTGGATGGCCAAATTAAAATGACTAAGACAACATATTAGGTTCATCAATCAAGTAAGGGTGAAAAACAAGACAAAATGGGCAGTTTTAGTTAAGTATACCAACAAAATGAGTTAAAACAAAAAATAAATAATTCACTAGTTATATTATTTCATTATCATAACCAAACAAACGCATAGAATGCCTTTTCATTCCATATTCCATTTTGTTCTATTTCTCAATTAAATTCTATTTCTACCATGGATATCTATTCTAAGATCGTGTTAGTTTGGTTCTTATGAATGATATGGAATGAAATTTAATTGAGAATAAGAATGAAAAAGAATGAAATGAAATGGAAATGAATCATTTCATTCTTTTGTTTGGTTGCAATAATGGATGACTGGTGGAGTACTTAATCTATATTTAATTTTTTAATATAAATTTGAGTTATATGATCCATCTTAGATGTTTTAAAGTATTTAATCTATCTCAATTGGTTGACACAACTACCTACTTCGGTTGTCTTCATAATATGCTTATCTTGGTTGGTCCACTCAACATGACCAACCTATTAAATTCACCATGTGAATTTGAACTAATCAACTCAAACTATATATCCACCCAATTTGATTGATTTGGTCGGCTTGAAATGTTTGTTTACCTTGAGTGACTTGATTAACAATTGGTTCAAGCTTCGCCTTGCTTAGCCCACCTAGTTTGTTTCCTCAACCACTCTAATATGTCTTCTTGACTTGCTAAGCTTGGTTATACTAACACTATTAGCTTTCTCAACCAGACCGATCTACTCGACCTTACTAAGTACTTGGGCAAATCAAGCGACTGTTTAGCCCGACCAATCTGCTTGGTTGGTCCTCTCAACATGTCCAACCTATTCGAGTCACCTAATTTATTTGACCAAATCAATTTGAGTAATTTGATTTATTCAAACTATTCATCTAGCTTGACTGGTTTGACTAGTTCAATTGGCTTGACCAACTCGAACAATTTAATTTGTTCAATCAGCTTAATCGAATTGATAATTCACATGACTCGATTAATTCAACCAACTCAATTAGTATATCTAACCCAACAAGAGTTTTTCTATAAAAAAAACCACAAGTGACATTATTGTTAAGTAAAAGATGGCGCGGCTTGAGGGGTGAATTAATGATGCACTTAAATTGATAATTCCTTGCGTAAATACAAACAATCGAGGGTTAGTAATTAGGTGTGAGTGTGTGGATGAGTTGTACTAAGTATATAGGCAACAAAAAATATTATTATCTTTACAACAATCATGATACTAACAATATGATTTTATATAATTAATTGAAGATCTCACTCCTACTCAACTTATAATACATTTCCTATGTCACCTCCAAATAGATCTACTATCACCACCTTTTGAAATGAGTAATAAGGTAAACTTCTACAACTCTAGTTAGGATGAAATTTCAACCCAACTAATGAATGTGATACAATTAGGGATTTCACTTACAAATAAACATCATCTCTCCCTAATAATTGAAGTGAAATATTAAGGGGGGAGAGCAAATTACCAAGAGTTTAGGATGTTGAAGCCTTCAATCATTGCCCAAGCTTTTAAATTCTTTTAAGCACCTGATTTTGATGAACACACGCTAAAGCCTTTTAATCATTGTCAAAAAAATTCTCCAATAGCTTATAAATAATAGCCATAATATACATATTTTGGTAGTCTCTAGTTGATTGGTAAGTTGACTAGAAGGTTCAAATTTGACTCTTGGATGACTAAGGTTCGTTAGCCAGTTGATTACCATAAACTTAATCGACTCTCCAATCAACTCAACTTTAAAAAAAATATTTTGTTCATCTAGATCAAATTACATCTATTTGACTCTCTAATAGATTGACATGCTTCAGTTAATTAAAATCATTCTTCATTTCATTATCAACTAAATAGTCACCTTTACATGGAAATCCATAAATTAGAAAAAAGTTTCAAATTTAAGTTGATTGACAAATACGATTTGGAAATCCATCACACAATAAAGCTTCAACAAACAAGCCCCAGGTAACTCATCCATTACATAGGCAATCATTATATTATAACAATATGCCCCCATGACTTGGCTCAATTGATAAGTGCATGAGAAAGAGTTGTAAAGATCTGGGGTTCATTTCCCAAAGGTGGTGACTCCGCTCATACACTTCCCAATTTAGATTCCTGATTTAACTCTCTCCTAAAAATGTAGGGCAGTCATGGGGGCCACTAATGTGGTGGTTCCATATTTTATTATATTATATATAACAATATACATGACAAAAAAAAGATTTCATGACATTGTGATCCGGTTTGAGATCAAAGGATGGGTTGACTAGGTTAAGTCAACAATTGTTGGATCGGACTTTGACTAGCTTCTACTGAATCAGTTGTGTGTGAGTAGGCTTCTGGCAAGTCAACTTCTGTCGGGTCAGCTTCTGGTGAGTCGACTTATGTTGGGTCGACTTATGGCGAGTCAGCTTCTGTCGGGTCTGCTTATGGAGAATTGGATTTTGTCAGGTCAGCTTCTAGCGAGTCAACTTAATATGATTTCAAATAGGGCAAACGGTGGAGCAAGATCACAACCAATCAACTAAATGTTGGTGCAATCGACCTTTGGTCAAAGTTGACTAGGTTCACCAAGCTCGAGTTGGAGTTTCAATATTTGATCAATATGTTAAGTTGGTTGAGCGAAAAGTTAAATATGTCAAGGTTGACTGGATACTTGACAAAATACGAAAAACCCAAGTGGGTCATGGGTAACTGGACATTTGGTGGTCGGAAGTCCAACATGGAGTTAACATGAGACAGAAAGTACAAGTGCGTCATGAAGGACCGGACACTTGATGATGACGGAAGTCTTAATATGTCAGGGCTGATCGGATGCTAGGAAATGATGAAACCCCAGTAGGTCAAGGTTGATTGAATGTTAGGTAAGGAGAAGTCTCGACAGGTAAAGGTTGACCGAATGCTGAGCAAAGAAGTTCTGGTAGGTTGAGATCAACCGAATATCAAGTAAGATGAGAATGCAACTTGGTAAGGTTAAAATAAAAGTATTAGTCGATTGATAGGGCATATCATCGACCGATGGAGTCCAAATCCCGAAATTGAGGTTTTGAGATATTTTTAAGGTTTGCTACAGTAACTAGGGTTGCTATATTAACAGGATTTACTTCAAACCCTAAACCCCCAAAAATAGGGTTTTCTATAGTAATTAGGGTTTGCTACATTAACTAGGTTTATGGTTGCTGTAGTGTTTTGCTACAATATCAATCGATTGGTAGCACTCTAGCAGTGAACAAAAGCTTCCCGAATCGATGGTCATGATATACTAAAAGCAACCAATCGATTGGTGAGTCTCACCAATCAATTAGTAAGGTAAAAAAGAGTCATTCTATAGGTTTAAATTATCGGATTCGATGGCAATCGATTGGTGAAGTCTACCTATTGATTGGTAGGTGGAAATCAACCCTAATGCAACCCTATAAAAGAGGGTTTCGTGAAGATCTAAAGGTGTCGGTTCTTGGAGATTTTGAGGCAAAGTGCTGGTGCATTTCCGAATCAATAAGAGGCTATTCTAAGCAACAAGAAAGCATCCAAAGCAACTTCTTCATTATAAAGTCATTTTTGATTTCATCTGTATTTGCTTTTCTTGTTGTGTTCTTGTAAGAACAAACTTGTAAGAGGTTTCTCCACCTCCGGAAGGTATCCGAAAAGGAAAAGTTCATAATGGAGGGAGATCACTAGAAGTAGGCCTGGGATTAGTCGCCTAAGAGGTGTATACCAAGTATATCTCGGAGTTATGCATGTGGCGTAGATTTTGGATTCATTTTTTGCTACACATTCAAACGACAAGCATGAGATCAAGAAAAGAAGCGATCGGAGCTATTCACCCCCTCTACCTCGCAAGAGTCCTAATAGTAAACTCCAACGATCACCCCTAAAAGATTAACAAGAGGGTAGAAAGGGGAGCCAAGGTGCACCTTGGAGTGACCCTTCCGACGCTCAAGTCAGTTCCGGAGAAATGGAGAGGTAGAAAAGGAAAATAAAATGGAAAATAGAAGAATCGTCCCTTCCCCTATTGATGCTATCACCTTATATATAGTAGAATGAGAGGGTGCGTATGAATCTTAATGAGTGTTCCTCTGCAACAGTCGTGCCTCTCTTTCTTATAACTACCGCCTCTTGTTATTACTAGTGTTAGTGTCATTACTTGCACTTGTAACTAACACACCTCTCTCCCATAGCTCTATTATTGTAGATGGTGTAACAGACATGTCTCTTGTCAACCATGTAACCGATGCCTTTCCTATAACTGACGTCCTCTCCGATATGCAACTTCTTTGTTATATCCGAGCTCGGCTCTGTTGAGTTTACTTTGAAGGTGACTTGGAGAAGCTTGTTATAGACTCAGCTATTTACCGAGCCTACCCTAGAAGAGGCCACCTAGCCTATTTCTAATTAGTCATTGTAAGCTCAACCAATCTGAATTGAACCCCACACTAGGATGACCTCAATCGAGTTGATCCGACTTGATATGAGCTTTCCACCAGTCAAGTCGACCTAACTAGAGTTCAAACCGACCTCAACCCAAATTTTGCCTTGACTCACATTTACTCGGTCTATATTGATCGAGTCCCTAATCGTGCCACGTGGAGCGGGTCTAAGTTGACTGAGTCTTTGGACCTGCAACATGGAGCTCATACTTAGCCCCAAATCACATTGCATAATCACTCATGACTTTAAGTGTTCAACTCCTCCTAAGTTCCAAGTGCAAAAACCTAATTTGAGCCTTTAGCTCTTGAATCCAACAAACTCCTCCTAAACTCTACATGTTGGAAACTCAATACGATAATTTCCCAAAGGATACACTCAAAGTTTAATTTTGCCCAAAAGGTGTCCCAAGTTTTGAAAATGCCCAAAAGGCGCATCTCTTTCCCATTTTACCCCTCTATCAAAGGTAACTTTTTCTTCTCTTTCATTTCTCCTTTGTATGCAATATTTTTTCTTTCTTTTCTTTCCTCTTAAATTAAATTCAACTTTTCTCTCTCCTTTGCATGCATATAACAACTACTGTGGTATTGATTTTTAAAAATTAACATCACAGTTTAATTACACCAGCACAGTCGTGGTGCTGGTTTTTAAAAATCATTACCACGGCAGTGCTGATTTTTAAAAACTATCACACAACGGTGTTGATTTCTAAAAATCAGTACTATGACGATGTTGATTTCTAAAAATCAGCACCACGACAGTATTGGTGTGCTAAGCTATGATGTTAATTTTTTTTAAAATAGTAAAGAATGACATATTTAGACTTCGGAGCACTGCAGAAATTCACAGAAGTTGGAATGGATCTAATCAAAGTTCTCTAGGTCTATCAATGAGTTTTGATCGAAACTCATTGATGTACCTAAGGGATTTGGATTTCTAAAAAGTTGACATGTAATGGAAGATGATAGTGCAGTGAATGTATTTATGGTGTTCATGTCTATTTCTAACATCCCTATGATAAGTTATGTGTACATGTCAATTATCTTAAAGTCATAAGCTTTAAAAACCTTCTGATCACTGTTGTTAATGACTTCAAAATGATATTTCTATACATATATAGACTCCGAAGCACTTCAGAAACCTATAACACTTGAAATGGGTCAGATTGGAGCCTTTTAGATCCATAAATGGATTTTGACTGAAACCCCTTAATGGACTCGAAAAAACTTTAAATCATATTTTTTGGGCTCGAAACTGAGCTATTATGGGTTCCAACCTATAATAAATATAGATTTTTGAACGAGCTTTGATTCAAAAAAATTGCACCTTGTTCTGATTCCCGAGTTAAAAGTTATAATCTCCAGAAGTAGGCAATTGACACATACATACACATAACTTATCGTAGGGATATTAGAACCCGACATGGACACCATACATACCTTCACTGCACTACACTCTTCCATTACATGCCAACTTTTCAGAAAGACAAATCTCCTAGGTCTATCAATAGGTTTCAGTCAAAACACATTAATGAACCTAAAGAGCTTCGATCGGACTTATTCTAAGTGCTATAGATTTCTAAAGTGTTTCGGAGTCTATGTGTCCAGAAATATCAGCTTGAAGTCATTAACAATAATGATCAGATTTTTTTTAAAATTTATGACTTTAAGCAATTGACACATACACATAACTTATCATAGGAATATCAGAACTAGACATGGACATCATAAATACCTTCACTGCACTATCCTCTTCCATTATATGTCAACTTTTAAAAATCCAAATCTCTTAGGTCCATAAATGAGTTTCAGTCAAAACCTATTAATGGACCTAGAGAACTTCGATTTGATCTATTTTAACTATGAATTTTTGCAGTGCTCCGGAGTCTAAATATGTCCTTCTTTACTATTTTAAAAAATCAACATCACAACTTAACACACTAGCACTATCGTGGTGTTGATTTTTAGAAATTAGCATCGTCATAGTGCTGATTTTTAGAAATCAATATATTCGTGGTGCTGATTTCTAAAAACCAACACCACGATAATGCTGGTGTAATTAAATTATGATGTTGTTTTTTAAAAATTAGCACCACAATAGTTGTTGCATACATGTAAAGGAGAGATAAAAGTTGAATTTAATTTAAGAGGAAAGAGAAGAAAGAAAAATTATTGCATACAAATGAGAGAGGAAAGAGAAGAAAAAATCAATTTTGACAGAGGGGTAAAATGGGAAAGAAGTGTGCCTTTTGAGTATTTTTCAAAACTTAGGACACCTTTTGAGCAATCCTAAATTTTAGGTGTGCCTTTTGGAAAATAACCGAACTAGATATCCTAAACTTTAGATGTGCCCTTTGGAAAATAGCCGAACTCGATATGGACCTCTAATTCTCAATCCATCAAGGTCCAAGTCCACCGAAATCATCTGGCTCTAAGTGCAAATTACAAGTTGAATCAATATGACTAACTTGCAAACTTGATAAACTTATTAAATCAAACAATAGCTTACTTTAGTCGTCTTACCATCAAATCAAAACTATGTGGTCAAGCCAACCAAAGGCAAAATTGTTTTCCTAACATTTTTTCTCTTTTTAATGTATAGCAAATTGTTTAAGTTAAAGATACCGGTAAGCATAACTAAAGGCAATTGGAAACTCAACGTTCTCCCTCACACTACAAAAATTCCAGCATTTAGCGACGGAATATTTTCGTCCCTAATCGACCCGTCGTAAAAAAGAATAGCGACGGAAATTAAGTATCCGTCGCTAATAGTGACGGAATTTAAATTCCTTCCGTCGCTATTAGAGATGAATTTACTTCCGTCGCTATTCGATTTTCATTAGCGACGGATTTTATATTCTTTCGCTAAATATTTTTTTTTAAAATTTGGAATTTATTAATAAAATTAGCGACGGAATAATAAATTCCGTCACTAAATTATTTTATTTTATTTTGAATTTTATTAATAAAATTAGCGACGGAATAATAAATTCCGTCGCTAATGTATGAAATTTAGCGACATAATTTATTATTCCGTCGCTAATATTTATTGAAAAATAAAAAAAATATCGTAACTTAGCGACGGAAATTTAAATTTCCGTCGCTAAGTTACGATATTTAGCGACGGAAATTTAAATTTTCGTCGCTAATTTTTAAAAAAAAATCCAGCTTTGATTTGTTTTTTATATCTACCCTGTTTACATATATACAACTGAGTGTAAAACCATCACAAGCGATGGTTATCCAATACAATCCATACAAAAACATCCGAACACATCCATCCACAATATTTATACATCCGTACACACAAACACATCCAAACACATTCAAATACATCCAAACGTATCCAAATCCAAATATAGTATTTACTAACAGATCCAAACAGATCCAAACATAGTACATAGAATATATAAACCACAATCATGTACATGTCAGATACAAGACATCCAAGACAAGAAAGATACTAAATATGATCTTGAAGCCTGCATAAAAGAAGATATTATAAGTTACAAATATAACAGTAATTTTTGAAGCTAAACTATAAAATGAATAACTATCTATCCAAAAGTTACATAAACTAATAACACA
>JBBUKS010000044.1:6712868-6736603 GCA_038050645.1 Hedychium gardnerianum
ATTTATAAAAATACTATTTAATTAATTCTATTTCAAATTAGTTTATATTTAATACTACTTCAAATTACAAAAATACTGCTTTATAATTTATATTAATTCTATTTCAAATTATAAAAATATTTTTTTATAAATTATATAAATTATTTATTTAATTAATTATTAATTTAAATAATATATATTTAAAATGGTAAAAAAATCCGAAAATATCAATTAAATAATAAAATAGTAAAAAAAAATACACAAAAAATTATATAAAAATTTAAATCTGATTTTTCAGAAAATTTTAAAAAATTTAAATAAAATTTAAAATAATAAATTTTATTTTCAGAATATTAATTAATAAAAAATATTAATTTTTTAATTAATAAAATCGGGAAATCGGGAAATCGCGATTCTCGTTCAGAGAATCGCGCGAGCCACGGCGAGGCGTCCGGTGGCGTCGGAACCTTCCGGCGGCGCTTCCGACGGCACCGGAGGCGTCGTCGGACGCCTCCCGACGTGCACGCGGAGCAGGCACAGACTCCGGAGGCGTCCGGCGAGGCTTCCGGCGGCTCCGGAGGCTTCCGGCGATGCTTCCGGCGACACAACTTTGAAATCATACCTTTCGACCGTGCCGCCTCGCCTCGCCTCGCCTTCGCCTCGCCTCGCCTCGCCGCTGCCTGCCTCTTCACTCGCCAGCGGGCGATTCATTCTGTCGGTTTTTGTCTCGTTCCCGTTCCGATTTCGGTAAAAAATCGGAACGGTAAAAACCGGCCGTGCCGGGCGGCACGGCACGGTATTTTAATCGTTGCTTCCAATTATTTATTCTTTAATACTAGTCACCATTAGAAAATCCTTCGTTCTTGTTACTTGGAGTTTTAGTCCACTTAAATTTGTTCCGTCTATTGTCAGTTTTGATAATTAAATCAGGACTACTCTAAGTTATCCATTCTCGGGATTTCAGAAATATAACCAATTCATCATGAATATGTTTAATAATCTAATATAGATGTATCCACAAAGGTGGACCATCAGTATTCAACTTGACAGGAAAAAGTAAAACAAAAAATTAATCAATTATCAATAAGGAATTACATACTCATGTAAATCCCTCCAAAATATTTTGAAATAAATCCTCCCTAAATATATTTCTGCATATGTAATCCCTTAGAATTACATGTTCATAAAATAAAGTAGAATTCCCAGATAAACATTCTCTCACATATTAATATTTACAACTATCATTTCAGGCCTCTTTTTAAGATAGGATCACAAATGAAGTTTGTAATTTACATCATATATCAAATATTAGTCATGCACAAGAGCATCTTAATTTTTAACTAAGAATTCCCCTTAACAATTCCACACAACAAATCTAAATTATGGCTGAACTTTAGTATTGAATATTGGTTCATCAAACCAAAAATCACAAATACTTACCTTGCTTTGGATTTGTAGGTAGGGAAGTTTAGCCAATTCCAAAGCCTTCTTAACTATCCAACAAGATCCTACACAACATGTAACCTTTTCTACTCTAACATGAACAATTATTGACTTCCTAGAATTCCTAGCATCTATAAAGTATCTTCAGAATAGGCACCCACTACTTGAAAGAGCTACTAGAATACCATATTACTGCTTCCCTAAGTGAAAAAGAGTCATCAAACAGCTAAGGGTTTAAAACCCTCATACCTTCTCTACTAGAAGGGAAAACTTGAGGGAACAACATGGGTCTACAATACCTGTAGAAAAGAGAAGTAAATGAAAAAAAAATCACCTAAAATTGGAGAAAGACTCCCAATGGAGGTCCTTGCTCCTCCACAATGGCTACTTCAAGTGGGAGGTTGCTGCCTACTTGGAAGGTCTTAGGGAGGGTTTGCGGGGAGGGGAGAAGAAGCTTGTCACCCAAGGGGTGGGAGTGATTGAGTAAAAGTCAAGAGATGGGGGAAGTTCAGCACTGCCAAGAATCCAATTCAACCCTAGATTGAATCTAATATTCAAACCCCACTTAGCCACAACCTAAAAGAACCAAAGGACCACCCAAATTGAATCATAATTGAGCTAATATATATATATATATATATAAAGGTGACTAAACATTTCAAACCAGCTTTATTTAAATTATTTCAATTTCAAATCCAACCTTTAAACCCAGTTAATCTCTCTAATGCATGATGAATGTTTGATTAAACTTCAAGGATATAATGTTTTTAGACTAAAAACATAAAAAGAAATCCAAGATATTATATGCATCAAATGTCATGTTCATGTGTCTTGTTCTAATTTTCTAAGACCTGCCTTCTAGGTGTGTTCATATTGAGTTGCTGACTTGCTGCTCATTGAGTTTCTTGCTTTCATCTGTGGTCTCCAGTATTGCACTATTCCAATCAGTTGTTCGAGTATAGCAGTTATCCATCTTCTATTTCTTCTATAACAACTCTGAATTGTCCTTCTGCTCCTCAGGTCTGATGTTTATCTCAACCATGTTGTTCAAATTCAGTTGGACCTATGGCATGTACACTTGGTTCAAATAAAATAGGAAAATCAAATAAACTGTGCTAATAAATAAACTGTACACTTGGTGTGCATCGTCTCCCCCTGTTGCCACAACCTAAGCCATGCATATGCCCAACTTGTGATTGCCAACCATTGTTTGTCACTTTCAGGAGTGTCTCTTCCCCATTGTTGCACAACACAGCACCTCCTGAAGCTTCTGCTTTCCTTGTACTCCCATCTCAATCCCTCCTTATTGTAGCAAATAAAACACTTCCTCCTTGGTAATTGGTTGGCCTAAGCTATTGTTGCCTTGTACTGATCCTATTCTAGGCTAATCCATTAGAGTGTGGCTTTTTCATTGTCCTAGCGTGTGAGAACCCTCATAAGAGTTCCTTGTGTAATGTTTCCTTCTTCCGCAGAAGTTAACTAGTAGTGAGACTATTTTTCATCACTCCACCTCCCTCTTAATCTTGACCTTTCAACTTGTTGCAAGCCTTCCTAGAGCAATGAAGCGAACAATCCTCACCTTTTACCGCTGTAACCTCATAGCTTCTTTAGTGATAACTTCTATGAACTCGGCAAACCGCACCTTATGACTATTGGTAGCAATTCTAAAAAGATAGATCAGTTATATACTTTAACTGAGAAATCTTTTCAAAATCACATTCGATAGACTATTTCTTTACTTTTCTTAATCATGCTCTCATTTTGAGAAATCTATAAGCTCCTCTCCTTTTCTTTTAATTTTTTTAATCTAACATTAGTCTCTCACTTTTTAAATTTTTTTCTCTTTCTCTATTTCTTAAACTTGTCCCCAATTCTTCTTTTCTTTTAAAGATATTTCCTTGCCTTATTTCTTTTTACCTAAAGTTTTTTTTTTCCAATTGGGTGCTACTTGGATCTGTTGCTACTGGACATAGTCTAGTGTGGGTAGAGGTGGAGTAAACAAAGTTAATGATGATCAAAGGAAGAAGAGCTGGGTGATTTTGGTGCTTCTTGGTGTTGTACATCATGTGATCAGCCAAAGGTGAGGTAAATATGAGAAGTTGGTGACGATTGGAGGGTAAAAATCTTGATCGTTTGCCTCATATTGCTTTTGGCATTGTACAACACTATCTTCATTCCCACTAAACAATTTATCTAGTTAAGCATGTCAATGATGGAGTGTTATGGTCGACAATGGAGGCACATAATGTTGTGGAATAGTCAAGTCTTCCTCAACCCTCTATTCTTGTAGGGACAACATATGTAGCATACGCCCTTGTTACATCATTGTAAATGCCTTAAGAATTTGTTCTATATCAATGATGACTAGAAAGAGGTTAGTGATGATTGGAAAGACACAATCCCTTTAGATTTTTAGAGGCAACACGATAATGGTGAAGGTGCCATAGTTGGAGCTTTTATAGAGATGGTTGATATTGATGGAATTTCTTCTGTGACATTGTAGGGTTGTGTAGATGCATTGACTTTTGTGGCAAATTTCATAGGCATCCACCATAAAGGAGGAGCCACATTCAAGCAACAATATTTGTAGTCAAAATGGAACATATTCATGGGATAGAAAATTATTTGATTAAAGGTGATGGATGTGATGAAAATTTAGAGATGAAACAAGATTAAGGTTTCGACGATGGTGGATAATGAAATGAATTTTAGTTTTACAGATGGGGGTGGGGTACTGGGGTTAGTGTTCTAGAATTTAGGGATAATGTTCAATTGCTTCCACTAATTGATATCAATTACATGGATATATGTAGACTTATAATAAAAAAAACTCACACTAGTGCCACTAACGTGTGACTAAGTTTCAAAGGAGGAGTAGAGCAAGCTACCATGTGACAGAAGATATTTCTAAAGAGATTCAATTCAGTGCATTTATGTCTAACTTGTTACATAAAGTAGAGAAATTCTCATAAGCAAAATATGAAATAGATTGATAATAATAAAATTAGAAACACACTTGTATCCATATGGGTGTGATCCCTCATCACCAATCTCTCTAGTCATGAGTCGAAGTTAGTAGAAGTCATGCTTGCATCCCTCTTAAGGCCTCATAGCAATCGGAGGCAGATGTTTACATTATGAGCAAAGGCTAGTAGTGGCAATGCTTCCCTTTGCCAAGTTCTAGCATTGCTTTTACTCCTCGAAAGGAGAGTTGCTACTCCTCTCTTGCATTTGCATGAACTCTAAGATTGAGAGTGAGAAGAACGAATACTTTGCATGATAAGGAACCAATTCGAAGGTGAGGTTGGATTGGGAGGTTTGTTTTGCGGGAGAATGATTGAGAGCAAAGGGAGTGCCCTATGATAGCTTCTACATTGGGCAGACGCTAAGCATCACACAGGACACTCTCATGGATATGGTAACAATGGCCACCTATGCACGAAGGGTGGCTGTAGCTTGTTGTGTGTGGAGGAAATCTCAAGCGGAGGCTCCTATCTTTATCTACCCTTAGAATATGGAAGCAAATATATGTGAGAGAGGACATAGATCTAGAAGAGGCAGTAACGATTGAAGGATTCAAAGCTTTAAAGGATTTGTGTGCATAAAGAGGCATGTGGATTAAGAGGGACCTCTATTGGTTAAGCGAACTTGTACACCTAGTCTCCTCAAAGCTATTCTAGTAAGAGGGAGAGAGAGGCCTACAATTTTTCTTTGAAAGGCGGCTATAATGTAATGTAGAAACTTAGGGATAGGAAGACATTCCATTGCTTCCATTAATGAGATAACTATTACATGGCCTAAACCAAGAATTACTAATGTGAAATTAAATCCATACACCAATAATTCTTAATCTAATACCTCTAACAATATTAAACTTGTGGCTTCCCTCCCAGGGGATAGATGAAAGAAAGCTTAAACTTAGTAGAAATCTTGCATTATTGATTTATAGGGTTCATATGCAATGTGGTACTAAATGTATTCCACATGTAATCATAACTCTGATAACAGCTGATACTAATTCTAACTAATAGTTGTACTTGACTTGAAGCTTCATAACAACTGACTATAAATGAATATCTAATATATTAGGTTCTATTTGTTACTTATACATATGCATGTGCTTTCTGCAGTCACTTGCGACAGTCATAGGGTCTTCATGCATTGGAGGCATAACGTGCAACTCAATTATATTATTTCAAGATCTGCTAGTGTCAACGACGCTTTCCCCTGTATGTTTTTGTTTCTCATATACTTTTCTGAGAGTTCATTTGTTAAGTTTGTGGTAATCATGGATGATGTGTGTGGTTGAAGTTTATACAATCTTTTATGTCTTGGGAAACTTACTTGCTTGGTTTTCCTTTTAGGGTGACACTGCCAACATGTTTACTTATGCTGTTTTGAGGTTAACACCGCATGCTTTATCCTCCAAGACAAGTTCTTGGTCCTATTTAAGGAAAGGAGTTTCTTCCTCAAATGTTACTGTTAGATCTGCTTCACTAAATACTGGATCTTCACTAGAAGATGATCAGGATGGATCTTGTAATACTTCCCCTAGAGGGCAAGGTCAGACATACCACACAGCGAGGCTTCTTCAAATTGATAAATGGTCTAAAGGAAAAGATGGCTTTCTTGTTAGTGGCATTCATGGTGAAGTTGGTAATTTAGTTAATATTCCCCCAATAGTGTGGCTCCAACAAACAGAAGAGCAAGTGTATCTTTGTGTCTATCAACATCGGAACCTCACAATTATTTTCCTCATACCTGTATGCACATTGATAGACGGAGAGACGGGGATATCTCATGCTAAAAAACAATTTTTGGAAAATGTTAGTTCAATCTACCTTCAGTACCATTTTATATTTTGTACTAATTAGCTTTGTTTTTGGCTTCATTATTTCATTGTCACTTGTCCATATTGAATGGATACTAATCTATTTAGTTTCCAATATTTGAATATTCTTACTAATTTCTCTGCCTCTTCAAAAATAAAATATAAGAAAAAAAGTAGTTATTCAAGAATCGACTTTGGGCTTTCAAAGCATAAATTAAAAATACAAAGGAATACTGAATACTGAATAATGACTCAGGTAACTTGAAGTTTAGATTCATCTGCCGTATTTCTTAGAATGTTTTTGGCAATGCTAGTTCCATTATGTGTTATGTAATCAGCCTTGCATCTACTGACACAGTATTTAGAAAATCCTGATTCCCATATACAATTGTGATTTTGAGGAGGTATACTGCTGATACCAACATATAATTTTTGTCAGATAGTAGATCATATTCTTTTAGGTTCATTTTTACAGCTGACAATCATTAGTTGTATGCTTGCAGTATTCTTACGTGTATACAGACTTAATATTGTTGTTGACTTATATGCTATTCTATGTGTATTGGGACAATATTATGTTGACTTATTGCTCCTCTGACATTCGGTTATATAGATTTATGTTGTCTTGAAAAGCTCAATATATCTATATTGTTGGATCTGTAAAACTGGTTTATAAAATCATGTTCCTTTTGGCCATTGTTATTTATATCATAAATTCTTAGTGCTTCTTTTCTTGCTTGATATTGCCTTTGCTAGTACATGACCGTATAATTGCCCTGCAGATGATAAATTTGAGCTTCTATTTACTTGTTGCTCGCAGGCTTCAGAGAAGATTGTATATGTTGAAGAGAAACTATCTAAAGGATTTGGTGGTGAAAATGCTTATCATGTTAGTGGATATCGCTACTTGTTGGTTGACAGGGATAGGAGCATATCAAGGGCTTCTCCCCCAGGAAAAGTGACAACTCTTGCAAAAGTTAGCACCACTTGAAACAAACTCTTGATATGCTTACATGTGCATGTGCTATGAGTGTCCTTGTTTCATTACATGTTTCAGCTCGCCTGTTTGCTTTTATTATATCTGAGAAAAGTGTTAGAGAGGAGGTTATGAGCCCTATCAAAATTTAGCTACTGAAGTTTTTACATGGACATGAACTTCTAACCACCATTTTAAACAACTGGTGCATTCAACCTAGCATAAGAAATTAGTTAACCAAAGGACTTTGGTCAGAATTCGAGAACAATTGGAGTCAGTTCCTTCCTAAAAGACTTCTCTCTAATATTTGTTGTGGTGTTTTCCCGCAGGATTCATTGCTTGCTTTTAATAATCTAAGAGATGAGGTTGATTTGAAAAAGGCTCGAGCAAATAGAGAAAAGCCCGGCTGTGAAAATAATTTTGAGATGTGCATTAGAGCCAAGAACAATGCATGGCTAATTGCTAAAGTAGCACGAGGGAGGGAATTGTACATGGTGTTGGAGAAGGCAAATGAGACGCTTCTTTATGCATCTGATGCTGTGGAGAAGTTCAGCAACAGGTGCTTTGTGATACATGTTTTTTTTTCACTGTTTCCCAAGCCTTAGTAAACGTTCATCTATAATTTTTTGCAGAATCATTTCATAAGTCACATATTCTTATGGTTGGTCCGTGCACACAATTTTTCACAACTAAACTGGAGATTCATATCTAATTGAATCGACCTTCCAATTTGGCGTGGGTTTTAATGAAAACACGATGAGGCACATAGTTAAATGACAATATAATTATCACATCAAAGGAAAAAAGAAATCATTTGTCGGACTTGAAGAATGCCATACCAGATGATTCATTCTTTTAAACTATGACAATTTTGAGCTAGATAAAGCCTTCACTGTTGCTTGGTTTTCAGTTTTTCCAATGTTTAGAAATCAATTTCTAATGATTTCTCCTTGTATGTTGTTAACAGGTATTGTGATGGAGCGTTTTCCTTGGACTAGTAGAAACTTGAAGTCTTGCTCCAGAGTTGCACTGCATCATATCTTTGTTTTACAGGCTTATAAATGTCTTACCTGTTAAGATTCAGAACGTTAAAGAATCCTTCAGTGAGATAATACAGCGAAAGTGGACTTGCTCGGTAAGGCGCACTAGCTGAAGAATATCGATTGCAGGGTTATTTTTAATTATATAAAATCTGAACTAAGGCTGTTGTAGATCAAATTGAAACTCTGCGACCACCTACGATTATTATACAAAGAATGGTTTAGTTGCATTTCCGATCTAGGAATTTTAATCATGCTTATACGTAGAATTTGCAAAATCCGTTCCATGTAAGCTCCTTTTGTGTTTTCAATTATAGGTTAATCAAAATCTAGAAGCTGTTGTTTAAACTTTTGCTCAACTCTATCTATGGTAAAAATATAATCTAGCATCATACGGCATCTGGATGGAGCTAAAAATAATTACTTTCAAATTATATATTTTTTGATTGCAAGTTAATTATGTGATACTAAGTATATGATTACATTTTACTCATCTAAATCTAAATAGTTGCCAAAGTATAATGAATTAGATATAACAATTTTAGTAGGATTAAAATGAATATTTTTATTATTAATCTTCCATGTATAATAATTCTTCTATTAGTATTTTAAGTAATTCTTTAACGAGCGGTTGATCTAAAAATATTAAATTGATGAATTATCTATTGTGAGCGCTTCTTAATTTATTCGGATGGTTGATGAAATTTTTTTGTAGGGTTAGATTGAGGATTAATCGGTATAAGTTGGATATCTAATGTCAATAATAGAAAAATAATTTATACTCCAAGCAATAGTACAATGGTAAAACATTTGATAGATTAATCAAATACTTATGATTTAATTTTCAATTATGACACATTATTATAAGATATTTTAAGCGAGAGTTATACATATTTTCGATCGATTCACCTTAGTCGATTCAAAAAATTTGAATTATATATATAGAAAATCTTTAATTATTCTTATTGTTATCTTTTTTTTTCTCTTCAGATACTTTTTTTTAAAAAAAAACTCTTACAATAATTTATTCTTTTACATCAACACAATAATTTTGTAATATTCATAATTTTTTTTTAAAAAATTATATACAATGTATATATATATATATTTTCTTTTTAATCTTTAATTTTTAATTTTAAAATTTTATATTACTTTTAGCCCACAGGGTTGGCCTGTGCTAAGCACAGGTATGGCATGCCCAAGACAATGTGACATGCTATGTTCAACCTAGCACATTGGAGCGCCTTGCTCAGTCAGACGGCCTCGGGCTTATGTTGTGCCTTGCTCGAATACAACCTGTTAACATGACTAGTCTTCAACAACAAAAGATGAAAAAGAAGCAGTCCAATTACATTATTATTATTATTTTTTAAAATGCCCTCATTGGAGCAGCGCTCTACGGGAAATTAGGAGAACTCCAAATTCTTCCGTGCGATTTTTTTTCCCTGTAGACTTTTTATATTTATAAAATCTTTTATCTACGTGGATCAAAAGCCTACTCAAAATGTAAACTGTATTCTTGTAAACTTGTACGAGATGAAGAGAACCACATAACAAATTCAATAACAAAAGAAAGACATCATTTATCTAAAACTTAGTGAAAAGGAAAAAAGAACAGATAAATCCTCGCCATCTGCTACTCAAACAACTCATGCTCTATGTTCTCTAAATATCTCAATTGGGAAGATCTCATAGGAAATCTAGCTGATCGACTTTAGTGGTCGCCGTGTTTGTGTTTCGTACTGCAGAAAAAGGATGGCAAGAAATATAAAGATAAGGATAAGAATGAACTGATGTAAGGCAAACGGAACGTACCTTTTTGAGGAAAGCATCAATCTCCTCCTGTGTCAGAGCTTCTTCACCAGCATTTTTGTCCCACCCAAGTGATCGTAAGAAAGCTTCTTCTTCCGGATCAGGAACAGAGTCTAAATATGAGTTAGCTTCTTTATTGTCAACATATGGTCTATCAAGCTCATCAGTACTAAGATTTCTATTTTCTGCTGAAAAATCCATGCCAGGTTGACAGTTCTGTACACTGACTGAGGAAGGATTTTGCAGGTCCTCCGGTGGTCCAAGAGAGCCTGGCTCCCGAATAGAACCTGAAGGATTTAATGATTTCTTCCTCAATAAATTGAAGAAATCATTCCTATTCTGGGTGTGAGAAAGAAGTTTTCTTTCTCCAACGGACACAACTCGCTTTAACACACCATTTTTGCCCTCACCTTTATTCTTTTGGTCAGATTGGTTCTTTGAAGGAACGCTTGCAGTAGATGGAACAAGTCCAATATGGTCAGTGGCTTTGCCAACACTCGAACTGTCTTCAGCAGTAGGTGATATGATGTTCTTCTCACGGTTAAGAACTTGAAAGTTTCCCACTTGATATGCCTTTGCAATATCAGATCTTACTGGCGTTCGCCCAACAAGGTTTATCTGCTGGCCACTCTTTGCAAAAGAATTAAAATCTACACCTCCACCCTTTGCACTTTTTGTTTTGGCCTTTTCTGCTAAGTTGCAAGTCTGAGAGCAACAGATGATCATCAGAATGCAGAAGATGAATAAATCAAGCATTCAAACATAATTTCCTCAGAAAATAAATGAGATGGTAATAGGGAATGAATAACTGGAAAATCAGCACAATGTATTTAATAGTAACAGATATCTTTTTCATCTCACAGCTTCAGATTGCAATTTCATGATAGAAGATAGGTGTGTGGCATAATATTAAACAAAATTAAACATTCAGTGTATCTAAGTCATTTCTGAAATACATAATGCATGAAGATAGATATCATGACAAATGATAACTCTAAGCACACTATTTCACAAAGGGATCTCTGGCATTCATCTGATAGTTTTGCAATGCGTATTTAGACATTATTCATCTGTTGCAGTAATCACTCAAAATCTTATAATATATGACCATTTGAGATTCTTTGTGATAATTAAGATCTAGCCAATAATACGCTTTATGAGAACAAGATTCCCACCACATGAAATAAGATGTTTGATGGGGATTTGTATTCAACACCAACACAAGTCACAGATGGCACCTCTTTTTAAAGGTTCTAATACTTTCTCTATACTTATTTTGCATTACTTTGGAAAAAAGCTCTTTTTTAGCCCTAAGGTAAGGACTAATTATATTTGTGCCCAGATCATTTTTATTTGACTAACATTACAACACCAAATCGATATAACTGAAGTTTCATTTGAATAGACACTACAAAGAGAATCATTAAGGATTTATCATATCAAACTAAACGTAAGAAACTGATGTCATTTTATCTTCTCCTTTAATTGGGTTTGAAGATTCTCCATTGTGAAACCTTCTAAGTTTAAATTAGGTTTGAAGCCCTTAAGATAAAAATCAGCTGTGATAACTGATGAGACATGAAAATTTGCCAAGGAAATAAGCAAACTGATACTAGGTCACGTGTGACGTAGCATTACATGGAGCTTAATGATTAATAGAGGAATAAGATCTACGAGTTGGTCCCAGTAGTTGGAACAAACAACCAAAAAATTGAGTTTCTCGAATATTCAATAAATAAGTGATAACCAAATTTTCTCAAGGTACTGTTACAATGGTGCATTGTGGAGTGAGGAGGTAAATGGAAACCAAAAAAATCTAATTAGTAAAATGAAATGATATAAATGAGCTGAGCATTACCCGGTGGGCATTACCCAGTGACATAATCTTACAACACTTAAATGGAGATAAATGACAAGACAAATCCTCATATAGCCAACTCCAAATAGTTGGAACACAACTACAACGGCAACAACAACCAAAGTCTTCAGGAATGGGTTAACCAAACAATGGGTGGACAATGAGAGATTTTGGTGTGATAAGATAACGGTGAGGGAGATTCCATCATTGTTTTTGCATAATAAATGTGTAGTTTCATTAATTTATATATAGTAACATGTTGTGGGAAAAATAGAAAAATAAGAGGGAAAGCTTTTCATCCTAACCTTAGGAGAGAGGTTATGGGTATATTTTCAAGTAGAAATTCATTCCTCAAATAGAGACAAGCTTAACTGTCATAAGTTTGAGTGTTGTAATGCATTATAACTCTACTCGAACACTAACATATTGGGATTTTGTTGGTTTGGTTATTTTGTCCCTTTATGTATGTTAGACTCTTTATATATATATATAAACTTTTATTATTTTTGTCTTGCTTAAAGTATTTATTTTATTAGAGTATGCATTATTACTCATTTAGTTGTAAATTTGTTATTAAAAAAAGGGCAGCCGGTGCATGATACTCCCGCCAATGCAAGTCCCGGGAAAGAGTCTATTGTTCGTAGCCTTACCCAACATTGTAAGAGATTGTTTCGACTCGAACCCATGACCATCATATCACACAACAATAACTTTACCATTGCACCAAAACTCCCCTTCAAAATTTACTTGTTATTAATTATAAATTTACTTGTTACGTCATATGAATAGTAAAGAGATGTTATGTTAGAGAACTCAAGCTAAGGATACGATAGTAAGTTTGTCATAAATGAATTATAGTATGTTAGAGGAACCACTTGTAGTAACTTGCTCTAAGATTGGATTTGTGACAGTTGGGTTCAATCTGACCTAAGTGTGTATGATATAAAGAGTCGAGATTCCAAAGTTCCTTGGGTTCAAAAGAGTTCTCTAGGCTTAGCGATCAAAGTGATGACTATAGTCAAGAGAGATTTTAAGAACTTCCGACCAAAGTAACCCTCTTGGATCAAGAGATATATATGAGTATTGTCCCTTTGAATCCATTATATTTCATCTTAGAGATTATAACTTTTATATTCTTTTCTCTTGCATGACTTGCTTATATTTTTGTTTGCCCTCTTAGGAGGCTCTCCTACATATTTATACTATTTTCAAATTGCAATTAGGTTTGGAATTCACACATTTTATGAAAAATCACTTTTAGTTTCTTTATGTTTTTGCACAATTGTTTTATGGTTTCCAATAAATGTCAAGTTCCTCTTTATTAACTTGGATCAATCTAAATATGGAGTATATTTAATCATATTGAATTGTTATTCTTATTTGATGTAATGCTTATGTATTCCTATGATTATGGCGTGCAATTATGTTATTAAAATTGTCTACAATAGGCATATCCTTTGATTGGCATGAGGGACATGCCATTTGGGTTATTCCATCATCAACATGGTCAACGTGGTCATTCCCATCCATGAGAATGGGTTCAATTGGAGTGCGGCACCAATAGTTTCAAGATTCAAATCACACTCCAATGCTAGTTTTAAAGTCAAGCGGGACTAAGATAGTGCAAATTCTCAAAAATTAAGTTGAATTAATTATGACATTAAAGGAGCAAAAGATCACCTTTCAACCATCTAACAACAAGATCCATTAAGGCCACATACATCATTGATACTCTGATGCCGATCTAGTTCCAGATCAACCTGCCATGCCCAAGTGACATTATTTGAGAACAACTCATTGATTATGTGTTCAAAGACCTCTAGCTCGGAGCAAACCTCCAAGACTAGGTCAGTGTGTCATCATCTCTTGGAGCCAAAGGGGTAATATCAGCCGAGCTTCCTTAGCTCTCCCCTCTGAATATACAGAATTACCGAAGCAGTCAACACATCCCAAGCTCTTCTCTGACGCGAGTTCCTCAAGTTTCCCTATCTTATGCTCTGAGCTCCCACTAACTGAGCTCTCTTCTTTGAGTTCCCCAAACTCTCTGCCCTGAGCTCTCGATGTTGCTCTCCTAGCCATCCCTAGGTATGGTTCTCCATATCACCCATCATTGCATGCCTAGACATGGCTCCCCTCTAGTATGGGTCGTATTTGGAAGTGGTCACCTATGTTGTTTGTCACTACGAACCAAGCCATGCTTAAACATGACCCCCTACAGTTACAAGTCATCCCCAGACATGATTTCTCACCTACCTCTGCCTATAAATACTCAGGTATATCTACTAAAAAATGGGTTCACATTGTTATACACTCTCTAGTGTCTTTACAATCTTTCGACATCCACCTTTGTGTGACTTAAGCATTAGAGGCTTTACTGGACAACTTCGGCTCCCTTTGACGCTCTTTCGAATGTGTGTGAGTTGGACATATGCTACTTGGGCTCAGCAATCTCCACCTCAATCATTTCCACATTATTCAACCTTCGCATCATTGTCATCCATTTCAGCATCCCACTTCAACAGTTGATTTCCACCACATCAATCAATGGTAGTATTACTTGTTACACCATAGGAACAAATTGAGTGCTCAATCAACTAAGGAAGCATCAAAAGGAAGTCGAGCAAAATAAGGGCATAGGGATGGCACCTCAAATTGCAACAAAAATTTAGGGTAAAAAATAAGCAATTTTAAAATAGAACCAAAGCAAACTTAAGGTTTTATATGTGTATGGGTATACAACATATAATTTGTATATATTATATATCATCAAATATAATTATAGAATATTATTATGCATAAGTATAGATTTTATCCAAAAAAAGTATATATGTCTACAATATGTAGAACAAGGATTAAGAAATAGATTGATTTTTTAGGAAACCTTGAAACTCAAATTCTAAGAAATAAAATAATTAAACCCAACCAGAAACCCCAAATCAGGTAAATTTAAAATCAATTTATAGGTCAGTTCAAGGTGAAAAGCTTTTTTTGCCTAGCCTTGTATGGATATAGGATGTTTGTTCCAGCTTTCCAAGTGATCTGATAAAACCATTTGAACAGTTTGAACTATGTAATTCTAACTTGTCGTATGTGTTGCTTTTAAGATACAACACTCTATTCTAAAGAGAATAATTTGAGTTTCAAGTAGAGCTAAAAGTTTCCATTGATGTTAGATCCAAGGATGCCGGAAGATGACAAAAAACTTCAATTCCCTTTCCACTTAATCACTCATTCACAATTTGCAAACCAATGCGTGCAAATTAATTTCTAATCCTATGTTAAAGCTTTCTAACAGATTTCCTAATTATATTTATAACATTTTACTTAGTTGGTTGTCTCATAAGAATCTGCACAAGCTGGTAAAATCAAACTTGTTATCCTACATGGTCTATACAATGATTACTCTATACCTTATTATCCAAACCCTAGATGTATAATCATTTTATTAGAGGAGAAAATCATTTAGCAACGTGGATAGAAATTGTACACAAGATCAATCAAAGTCTAAAGAAATGAAGACATTGTAAGGAAAGGATCATGCATTCATCGATGTTGTGAAAATAGGAATTATATTTCAACAAGAAAAAAGCAAGTCAGGATGTTATACCAAGACTTTAGGCAGTACAGGAGTCACAGGTATCAACTGCTTGCATTTTTTTAGAATAAGTTCTTCAATCCTCTGAGTGTCAACAGAGGACTACATAACATATAAATGCCATGTTAGTGGAAACCACATGCCTGTAGTAAAACAACAAAAGGCAACAGTTATGGACTTTAAATATTACCTGGCGACCGTTATCAACTAGGGAAGGTCTTTGTGCCAGTGCCTCCGCCATTGTGTTTCCAGTTGCAGAAGAAAACAAACTTCCATCAGTTTCAACTTGTACAGGTATTTCAGCTAAAGCTGAAGTTCCATTGATGATGGCAGTTGCAACAGGAAGACTTTGGATAGCAGTCTTAGGACAAGGAGACAATACATCAGTATAATCTGAGAAGCTTTGCCTGCCTTCAGCTTGAAGGGATGGAAAATCCTTCTCAAATTTTCTGTCAATGCTTCTAATTACACTTCCCACAGAACCAATGTTATTCCCACTATTTACAGGTCGTTTAAGACAGGAGTCAAGTTGTCTTCCTGCTACCGTAGATTGGGAATGTCTCAACGCATCTTTTTCAGCCCTAACTCTTAGAAATGGGTCGTGATAGCCAAATCCATTCTCAACCAACAGTGGCCTACTTTGCCTATCACAGGTATCAAAATCCCTCTCTTGGTTTTTGTCATGAGACCTACGGAAACTACTGTAATCCTGCAGTTTGGCAGAGCTACCTCTATCCTGAGCAATAGACCCATTAGAGCTTAAACTCCTCCTAAAATTCTTATCGTGGTGACTGTGTAATCTACCCCTCGAGCCACACTCCACGCCATTTTCATCTACAGGAAACCAAGAAATAGGATGAGCTTAGAAATTTGTAGTGCCAATACAAGAATATTAAAATTAAGAATAAGTATCATAAGGAAGGAATAGCAACAACTACCAGAACGTTTGGAAGTGCTGATGCGCAGGGTATTGCTGGAATTGCTCCCATTTGCTAACTTATACCATTGTGGAACCAATGCAGGCTCACTTCTATCCATTTGCAGTATAGATCATTATCTATATACAGCTAATGCTCTCTACCTCTGGACAATCTATAACAAATTTATTCAACGAATCTATTTCCTATACTAAGTATACTATCAGAAAAATCCTACCGTACTACTTGGATGAGGACAACTATGATTTTTTTTTTTTTTTTGCTCAAAACGCCATCGCCATGGGCACTAAATTAGCATCGTAGGAAAGGTAATCTACCAAATCCACTGATTCCGCATACAAAGCCCCTCCAGGGACGCACTTCTCTCAAGAGGAACAGGATTCAAATATCTCAAACAACCATGGGAGGATGGCGCAATGACCGAGAGACCATCAAAGAAGAATAACAAGGTCAAACTCCAAAAAAGGGTAACTGCAGGTAAATCAAGCAAGGCAAACCCTAGGCTAAAAATGGAAATGAGAACAAAAAGGGGACAAGGGTAAGGAAACAAAAGAGGGAAATTCGACCCTCTCCTCCAAGATTACGGGAAGAATTGGGGAGACCTCCGAACCCTAAAGGGCCGTTCAGATTGATGAGAGCGGAACAGCAATCTTACGGCAGGGAAGGAATCCGACCACGTAGTGGCAGACTTGATTAGGTTGCGCGCCGGCGGTGGGTGTGCGACCTATTACGGCGATGAATCGGAGGAGCGCCGTCTACTTGCCTGCTTCGATCTCACTCGCTTCTCTCTCAGAATCGCAATCGAATCAAAACGGAAACGCTCGCTGTGGTTCTCTCGCTTCTCTCCTTGTGGCGTTTGTGTCTGTGAGGGAGGAGGCGGGGATGCTCTCACCTTTTATCATCTGTCTGGTTCGCCACCGGTTCGGTCGCTATCATGGTTTTCAGGGGATGGTGAACCGGTCTAGGGCTGGCAATTAATGTCCATGGTCTGCTACGTGGGAAAGGAAGATAACGGGCTTGCTTTTATATATGCTTACGCTTTTTGTTTTTAAAGTTGATTTTTTTTTCATATTCTAAATAAAGTTTCTAAATTTTGTTAAATACAAAAATGGAATTGAACAAAAATAATAATTTGGTTTGATATTTTAATTGAATTCATTTTATCAGGACTTAATTGATCAAAATGCAATAATATTTTAGTCTTAAAAAAATCCATTCATTATATTTTTTTATTCATATTAATTTGATTCGATAAAATTGATCGTGTCATAATATTATTTTTTTAAATTAATTTATATTTGATTCGATAGGATAGGATTGTAATTGTTATCATCGGCATCCTACATAATCCACGATTGAGTTCAAGTGGATTGTGGATGTCGAACGACTACTTAAGCTTGAGCCCGAGTTTAAGTGGGTTGTGAATGCTGAACGGTTGCTTGGATCGACCTCGGGGCTCGAGCCCGAGCTTGAGTGGGTTGCGAGCACCGAATGACTGTCTGAACTCGAGCTTAAGCTTGAGCCTGGGCCTAGTCTGAGCCTGAGCTTGAGCCTGAGTGGGAGCTCAATTATCCATTTTGGCCTTAAAGTTGGAGAGGATGGCGTAGGTCTTGGCGCAACAAGTGCAGACTCACTCTCGCTTACCACCGGAAGTGCTTCTTGAGTCTAATGAGGTCCTCCACCTCCAACCTCCGCCCGCTAATTCTGCGGATCTAAGGCCAAACTTTTCCTATCATGACACAACAGGAAACCACAACCCTTGTAGAGAGGGCAACATGATCAAGTCCTCCAATTTCAAGTCGGTCATCCGACTAGCATTCATAACGAAGGAAAAGAGCGAATCAGGAAGGAGGAGCGAGCGCCCGAGCACGAGGATCTGAGAGGTCCAAGACTAGATGAAGGAGCACACTTCGCTTTCACGACTACCCCTTCTCTCTCTCTCTCACATGCAACGAGTATAGTTCGTCATATCATTCATCAGGGTGGGATCCACTTTTTTTCAAAGGAAAGACCACCATGACATTCACCTACTTTTTCCAAAAGAATAGCAACATGGCTAAGCACCATGACATTCACCAAGAAGGGACCCACTTTTTCCAAAGGAAAGAAAATATTGCTGAGCTCCAGGTGATTCATTAGGCAGTATGCCAACCTTAGGTGGGCCATCCTCGTCCATGAGCACCCAAATGCTCATCGCCCGAGTGCTCGACCACCTGAGTACTCAGAAGTTGAGAGCTCGAGAGCCCGAGCTTGAGTATGTTTGGGAGTTAGAGACTTTAAGAGCCTAAACTTGAGTTCGATGATGACAAAGGTAGGAGAGAAACGACGATTATAGAGGCGTTTCCTTTAGGAAAAGGCCAGAGAAAAATGACGATGATATAGGTGTGTCCTTTGGGAAAAGGCTAGAGAAAACGACGATGATACAGGTGCGTCTTTAGGAAAAAATATGGGATAGTTTTTACCACTCTTCTATGTTGTATAAGATAATGATGTCAACATCGAGAGATACATTATTTTACATTATCTTGCATATTTATTATTCTCTCCTTAAGTGTCGGAGGGGTCTCATCAAGGTCCACCTTGGTCCCCTTCTAACCTTCTTCTTGTGAGCACAGTGCATCAAAAGTCTGGAGGTCATCCTAATCCCAGTCTGGAAGCCAACCTCTTCCTCGTCATTGACTCGTCGTTTCACAAGTGCCGCTGACCTGTCTAAACTTTCTGCCCATCATTAGCCAATCTTGATCTCAACCAAATCATTTTGGCGTTATTTATGGGAAATTTGAGTTGAGACATCGAGATGGGAGACACCCAAAGAAACCATGAAGAAAGAGGACCTGCTGCCGAAGGAATCGACCGCCCTCCCTTTATGATGGAGGGTCTGAGTTGGCTAGTGTCGGATACTATAGAAGAGATCCTCTGATGACAATTCTCCACGAATCCTCCATTCTGAGGAGAATAAAAAAGGACTTTTACTCATCAGGAGGAGCAGTGTAAGGAATCAACAACCCAAGAATCATTCTGAGAGATTCCAAGGAGAGGACGAGCCGAGTGCTCAAACAAAAAAAGAAAAAATTAGTTCGACTGGACATCCCTTTTTCTGAAGACATCATAGCAGAAGAATTGTCGAGTCACTTCCGACTATTGCAAATTGGCGAATACAATGGAGCTTCTGTCTCGGAGGATCACTTATGTTGATTTGAGAATGTCGCCTTGTTACACCAATATTCGGAGGGAGTGGAATGTCGGGTCTTTCTCACCACCCTCACTGGCTCAGTACAATGATTGTTCAATAAAGCTAAAGCTTAGCTCTATCTGCTCCTTTGAGGAATTCAACAAACATTTTTACATTATTTTTGCTAGTAGTAAATGATTTCACAAGACCTCGCATAGTCTTTTCTCTCTAAAGCAACAAAATAAAGAAACTTTGCGAGTATTATTGGCGCAATCAACCTCCAAGATTTTGATGTTTACTTGGACAATATGTTTAATGGAGTCCAGTCAAGGTTGACCAAGTAAATTGGTCAAGGTTGGCCAAGTAAGTGAGGACTCTAAGCAAGTCAAGGTTGATCGAATGCTTAGATACTTCCAAACAGATCAAGGGTGACTAGATATTTAGTAATTGGTGAGAAGTCCAAGCAGGTCAAGGGTGACTAGATGCTTAGCAATCGAGTGAAGAAGAGAAGTCTTGACAAGTAACGATTGACTTAGGCAAGTGAAAGACCAAGCAAGTCAAGATTAACCTGATGTCTGACAAGGTAAAAAGCCCAAGCAGATCAAGGATGACCAAATGCTTGGCAAATGGAAGACCATACAGGTCAAGGTTGACCGGATGCCTGACAAAATGAGAAGTCCTAGCAGGTTTAGAGAATCGGATGTTAGGCAAAGAAAAATCCAAACATGTCAAGGTTGACTGAATGTCTAGTAAGAAAAAAGTCTAAGTAGGTCAAGGTGACCAGATGCTTGGCAAGGAGAAAGTCCAGGCATGTCAATGATGATAGGATGCTTGGCAAAGGGAAAAAAATCCTAGAGGAGTAAACCTTAAGTAGTTACAAAGACTCGGAGGAGTAAACTCCAAGCAAGTTGCATGGTTGTATGTGTTGTGTGTTTGTCTTATAGGAAGCTGGAGCTGGACGAACACTCAAGAAGATGGAACCAAGTCCGAGGACCAAACCAAGTTGGTCTAGTTGCTCGAACCGGGTGACCGAAGCCCAGTCCGGGTGACTGGAATAGTATCGGGTCATTGATAAATCACCAATCGTATTTCGTACTACCGGTGTATCAAACTCAATTAATTTACCAAACCCTTTCTATGCTAATGTAGCATAGGGAATGACTTGGGTTGTTCCCAATGAATGTAACGGTAGGATGATAGTTTTTAGGATTGATTTATTGCTTTAGGTTTTTGATGTTGAAATTGGAGGTTTGGATTTTGGATTCTAAGACTACTAAATGAAACACAATGCGAGTAATTAAAACTTTAATTTAACTTAAACTATAATTGCAAGAGAATTAAAATAAGCACAAGCATTAAATGAACTTAAAAAATTAAACAAAATAAACATGCAAGTAATTAAAGGAATTGAAATAATTAACAAAAGTCAACAAAATGTAAGGGACATTTAAACAAACATTTGATATACAGAAATGAAACTAAACTACAAAATTAAGATAAAGTGGAGATCTCTCCCTCTGATGGTGGATGTGGATTTCGGTGATTAGGGTGCAGAGGCTCTCCTAATCAGGTAGAGTGCTTGTCGATACGAATGGATCCTCTTCTTCTAATCTGATGAAGAGATGGTGTCAGTGGTGGAATAGTTCAAACTCCTAATCTAGAAGCTTGGTGGAGGATCCGAGCTCTCCCTAATTTGTTTGAGATTAGGGGAATGTTGTCGGATATGGAATGAAATCTTCTCTAATCCGAGCAAGAAGGGTGATATCAATGAAGTGGTAGATGTGGATCATCGGAGGTTCCTCGGGTGTGGACTCTCCCCTCTAATCTGAGCGGCAGAGATGGAAGGTGGCATCTCTTCCTCCTAATCCAGAGGAAGGGAGATAGAGATGGTGGAGATGAACGTGAGGCTAGGGTTGATGGGGAGTTACTGGAGAGATCCCCTCCATTTGAATTAGCTTTTGCCCTTCATACTTGTGCCTTGAACAAGCTAGAATCGTGAACTGAACCCAAAATCACGGCTCTTGGCAAACCCAGGCATGATCGTGCCTATGGGAATGCCCTGGCCGTGCCTGGGGATGAGCTCTTAGAAACGGTCGTGCCTCCGAGCATGACCTAGTCGTGCCTAGGGCTGTGCTCCTGGGCACGACCATGCCTGGGGTCGTCCTCTTCGTTTTCATGCCGATCAGTTGGTGTAGTGGAGGACATGGCTTGGCTATGTCAAAGGGCACAACTAGGCTGTGTTCCTTGCTGAGTGAGCCCCAAAACCCCTCGATATACTCGTCAAATGCCTTACAAAATAAAGTAAGTATCAATTCAAGTATTAGGGCGATCAATTAGATGATATTTACATTAAAACTCTAAATAATTCAATGTTCATAAAACATGATAAGGCATGCGAATAAATCATATGAGTGGATTAAAACGTCAAGTATAAGAGTGAAATAATACCTCAAAAGATGGTTGTTATCATACCCCCACACTTTATTTCTTGCACGTCTCAGGCAAACAAACAAAACAAAACTAAGAAGTAGTCAAAAAATCATCTCCTTATCAATCCCCTATCAACACTTCGAAGATCGTAAAAGGTAATTACTTAGGACCATCATGTTTACCAACATCAATACATTCATGAATCCAATTTTTACATGTCCTCACGGGATGAGCTGATGGCTAGTGTATGAGGTGTTGCCATCATGAGGTCTGAGGGTCAAATCCTGGCTAGTAGCTAGGTTCATGCCCTATCTTATGTACTAGTCACTATTCAGGCTAGTAGCTACCGTTATTTACCTCCTCCGTGTTGGTCTTGGACAGATTGGTGGGGGCGCTGGGGGCGAGTGTTTCGCCTTTTGCCATCATGAATCCAATTTTTACACTAGTCAACAAGCATGGTGATTTCAATCAATTTGCATAAATTAAGCATGATAGAACCTCACAAGGTAAGTGGTTTCGCTCTCGCTCAAATAAGCATCTATGATGTAGAGTTTCCGCTCAATGTTACTCATGAAATTGCACTACCATATGTTTTGTTTTTATTTTCTACTTCTCACTACTATAAACATACATATGCATAAATCCGAAGGACTTATTAGGATTGTAATGATGTCAAAAAGAAATCAAAAGAAGCAAGAAGCATAAGTAGACAAGATGAGAAGCCAAAGAGACATGACAATTTAGAATAATAAACATGATGAATACAATCACGTAACACGCATAAAAGTCTCACCCAAACCTTCTAACACTCAATTTTCTACTTTCTTTCACCCAAATAAGAAAAACTTCCTTTTTTTCTTCTGTTTATTTTTTTTTTAATTTCTGAATCTGCCACGGTCGTGGCACTCAACACAGCTAGGTCGTGATTCATTTTTTTTAAATATTATTATTTTTATTCGTGGGTGTACAAAATCTGGCACGACTATGCCACTTAACACAACCTGCTCGTGTTGTATTATGGACACTCCCGTTTTCAAGACGCGTCACCTCCTTGTCGGTTGGGTTGATGAGTGACCCCTGAAAGAATCGGAAGAGGTGCTACAATTCAGGGATGAAGAAGATAGTTACCAGCAGATCTTCAAGACACGTCAGGACGTTACATAACTTATCCTTCCTCCCGTTCCTCCTCTATAACTGACACGATCTTGGTCTCAATAGCGTCTCCTTGTCAAGGATTACTCGTCGATAGAAAGGATGAGCACCTTCGAAGGCCGGGGAGGTCAAAGCGAGGCACAATGACGCTGTTGTCGGAGAGCCACCAGATCCTCCCTTAAAGGTTGAAGGTTGAAAAGGAGGTTATCAAGAGGAGGGGACTGAAATACCCCCAATCTAAGCGACTATGGATCTCTTCCTTCCTTGCTTTGATTATGCATTTCTCAACGTCTTTCGCTCGTGTTCCCACGAACAATGCTAAAATGATGCGGCTATAGAAATCTCACAGTGATGATGTGGCGTTAGAAATCCATCTCGCACCAAAGAGCGATGATGTCGAAGCTTTCTTCTCGTGACGTAGCCTTCTCCTTGTTGTTGGGGTTGCAAGGTTGCAAACAAAGTCCCACATTGAAAATACATGGGAAAGATCATAGGCTTATAAGGGAAAG
>JBBUKS010000044.1:6737394-6749082 GCA_038050645.1 Hedychium gardnerianum
AATAAACTCAACATTCACTTTATCCTTCCCAAAGATGTAATCCATACATCTTTTTAGATCATCCATGAGATCATATATTTACATTCCTAAGGTCTCATTAAGAACCATAATATCAATTCAAACAACATTTAGGTATCCATCAACCTCCAATTAATTCTAGTTACAATATCTCAATACTTAGGTATCCTTCACCCCACATATCATCAATTCCATTAACCAACTCACCTTTACTCACAATTAATCCTCCAAACTTTTCTTTCGACATAAATCATACTTCAAGTGTGTAGTTAAGCAAGAAGAATCTTACACCAACATGACAAATGAAATTCATGAATCTACAAGCAAGTGAGTCATAAAACCGAACCCTAATTGTTACATCTATGGTACAAAAGAAGTGCTATCCATGTGACCTTATCAAAACATGTACCCATGCTACAAACCGATACAACAAGTTCATATTCAAGCTTCTACACAAGCTAACCCCTATCCACAACTTATCCACATAATTTGAGCATGTGAAACAATCCCCATATCAAGGAATTTACTAACAAACTCCAACCAATCATTTCGTCGAACACCTTATGTGCATGACTAAATTAAAACTAAATTACATGCCACCCAAAAAGGTGAAAGCCAAATACATTACAATTAACCCCAAATAACCAAACCACATACTACTTCCATTCATATATCCCACAATCATGTTCTTACCTATTGTTGGTGGAAATCATATGAGGCTGGAAGAAAACAACCTTGCCTAGCACTATGAGTGGCCGGAAACATTGACTCCCAACCTGCAAACTCATCGGAGACAACCCCTAAGCTTCTTCACTAGAAAAAATCAACATCAATTGTTCAACCCACCCTTACCTTAGCCGAAAACACCCCCTCCTGGCTCCTCAGTGGCTGGAAAATAGACCCATCAGTGGCTCTGGATCTGACTGAGCTCCGATCCGACCGAAGGGAAAATATGGTGTCCATCCCCAACTTAGATTATGGACTAAAATTGGTTCTCTCCAATCGGCCGACCAACAGCAGGAGTGGCACAATCGCTATAGCTGCAACTAGGATGAATTCGAGAGTTGCGCCGGTGTCCGCTCATAGAGGATATGCGATTTGACCACGATCAACTTCCATGAGGTTGAGAGATGATCGGAGGACAATGGCCGGATTTAACTTGATGCCAGTGCTGTTCGGGTAGAGAAAGCTCGCGGTCGCTCCTCCGACGAGGAAGAGAGGAAGGAGAGGGGCTGCCTAAGCTGGCTGGCGACACCCTTGAGGTCGGCGATGCTGAAGATCGGGGACAAGATGCGGTGGTCGGTGCTCCGGTGAGGGGGGGGGGGGATTGCGAAAACGAGCAGTGCTCTAGCGGCTTCGGAGAGGAAATCGTTGAGTGAGCTTTGTTTGGGGTGAACTTAGGTATTTTAATAATTTAACTTAGGGTTAGTTAAATAAATTTTAAGTTAATTAAATTTATCAATCTCCCAATTAAATATTTTTTTTTAAATAATTCATATAAATTTGATTTAATCTCCGAATAATTTTTAAAATTTTCTAAAATTTGTATTGGATTTTTTTCTCAATTAATTTACCTTGTGATTTCCACAAACGGTTCATTCCACAATAGAATCGCTAATCAGATGGGCAGAACTTTAGTGCTTGCAATCTTTTTGGCTAAGAACTCTAACATCTGAAATCCCAATCATTTAATTTATACTATGTAAGTCGTTTCAGATGTTGATATTTTTTGAACTGCCATCAAACTTATGTCCAAGAACACAAGCTCGGTAGCGGATTTAAGAACATCGACCATCAAAATAAGTCTCCACGTAAACTTTCCCAATTTAATTTGATAGCCAAAATTTTTTCATAAGACCGGACCAATCACCCTTGAAATTAATTGAGCCGAAGGTTTAGATACTTAATGCCAATTAAAAAAAAGAAAACGAACAACACACTCAATAAACTTGAACTAGCCATCTTAGGAAGTGATTAAGCATAACTATAATTGTCAGAACCATGAGCAATAACCATGTTTTTTCAAACACAAATGGAGAGCCTCCAAAAATATGTTACTACATTATGCAAGTGTACGACTTTATTGATCTTATTTGTTCATACTCTGCACCAAAAAAATTGAGCATTTATCACAAAGCCAAGCAGAATGTGCACTCCAATTTTGGAGAATTATGTCGAGTTACAAATGCATAAATCGTAAGCAAATGAACGAAAATGCCTGTCTAACACAGACACATGAAAAGTTATCCCAAATAAGTCGAAATATTGTGCCATGCTGAAGAACATGACTTCGGCTCCATCCATGTAAGAATCCTGAAGCAATGGGCTACAAATCAAAATTCATAAATGGAGAATGACATTTGTTGCTACTCCTATGCTTTTCCAGCGGAACCAAAGAGGTGCATTTTCTCAGCAACCACAGCTTTCATTGCTTCCTTGGCTGATGCCATTAGATGAACCAAATCTTTATGAGGCTTCTCCAAAGACTCCAAGTAAGCATTCCGAACTTCTGTATTAACATTGAACTTCCTCACGCCAAGAGCTATGCACTCCTGTTCAAACAAATTAGATTTGAGATTAGTAATATTTGGTGTTAAGATTTTGGTATTTTTCATTTGCTTGGAGTTACTTGGCTCATTATTTGGTGAAACTAAGGGGTATAACTACAGGGACAGAATCTCATCAGTGTTACGTAACCGTAATCCTGCTTTTGTTCTTTGAATCACTAATGAACTAGTCTGAATATAAGGTAGTATCTACTGTAGGTAAATCAAATTGGATTTCTGATTCACCAAGTCTTTTGATTGATACTATTTGGCATGTATCTACTGAATCGGTTCTTTCGAAGGCAAAATAAAAACTCTCATATGCGCATGCAATTTTCATTGCGCAAGAATAGAGGATGGTAAAAGTAAAATAATAATATTAAACGATACTGTGTACCTTAACAAGATCACTCGTAAGTCCAGATGCGCCATGAAGAACTAGATGCACTCCTTTATTCGAAGTCAAAGCTTGAAGTTCCTAGCAAAAAATTGAATGTTACAAATACTGTAGAACATAAAAAACATATATCCAGTTAGTTTCGTAAGACAAATAATGTAGCTAAACACAAGCAACTCAGTTTTGGAACATCAAATTGTAGGCTTAAAATCATCAAGGAAAACCAACAGTGCTAAAGTTTCAGAAGCTCTTCAAGTTCAAAAACAGAGAAAAGAAAACACAAAGGTATCGAGTATAGTACATACAACATGGCAACAAAAGTACAGCAAGTTAATCAACAAGTTTGTGGTTCAGTTTGTCCATTCAGAAAGAGTGAAGAAAAAAGGATCATAAAGTATTCTTCATTTACCAAAGAACTTCGAGATTATTGAAGGGTTATCATCTCAAAAATTTGAAACCAGCCAGGTACAGCTTCATTAACTTCAAACTTGGTCCAAGGGGTTTTCAACGTGAGATATCTTTTTCTTGTCAGTTCATAACACCTTGCATGACCCACTACACGCCTTGTCTTCAGACTATCAAATACTAACCTGGTCGCTCTGCTAATCAAGTGAATTTTAAACCACAGTATTGATTCTAGCTATTCTTCGTTTTAGTAAAGAAACAAGGATAACATATTAGCCATGTTTGTGGCCACAAACTTTTGATGTGAGGATTGTGAAACATGCAAATAAACTGTGGGAAATCTAGCAGTTTAACCATAGAACAATCAAGAAATTTGCATCTCAATTAGGTACTAATTGCAAGAATAATAATTTATACAGAATTACACAATCTTGGACTCATTAATATAACAATAGCAGGTCACGGTCGTGATTCTACATAACATATGCATCAAATTTCCAATTTTTGTGCAGACTTATTAAGTACTTACATAGAACAAATCAAGAAATTTTATCGCATTGGTACAAAGTTGTAAGAATGTATTTTATGCAGAATGATGCAACCTCTGACATTAATATAACATGGGCAGCTCACAACCATGATTCTACATAACATATTTATGCATGACTTTTCAATTTCCATTCGGGATCATTAAGTATTTCAAATTGCCATTTGATGTATGACTACATATAGTGCTAAAAAAATCAATTAATATGTACCTTTAGTAACTGAAGACGAAGATTTGGACCACTAGAAGGGTATTTCCCATGCACATTACCAATGCACACTGCTAAAGCATCAATTCCTGTCTTATCAATAAATTCTTCTGCCTGAAATGGAAACACCAAAAATAAAAATGATTTTCAGTATGATAGACGTGGATGAGCTAAATCCTGCAGAGGCTACATGCCTGCTTAGCATCTGTAAGTCTAGCTTCATAGTCTTCAACTGTCATGTCATCTTCCGTGCCTGACAACCGACCAAGTTCAGCTTCAACAAGAATGCCTTTATCATGTGCCAATGTCGATATGAATTTTGTGTACGAAATATTCTCTTCAAATGGGAGATGTGAACCATCAACCATCACTGAATTGAATCCCTAAAAGATCCATAACAGATAATTAGAATTTTGGCAACAGATATTAGTTCACTTTAGGAAACAGATTTTAATTAACATTCCAAGTGCATGACACAGCCATATATCAGATGGACTGAGAATATTCATTGATACATACCAATTCGAGAGCTTCAAGTATCTCAACTTTTGAATTCCCATGATCGAAGTGAACAGTAATAGGCACCTGCCACAATAAATAGTGATGTCAATGATATTCTCTTAATTAAGAAGAGAGAGAATTTCCAAAATCAAAAAAGAAATTAATAATTCTATGATACCAACAAAAAGTAATTAGTGCAAGATGACATACAATATTAAGTCCATTAATAACTGGAAGTAAAACTTTCTATACATGATCTAGGAAAGATTGGCTAACATAGCATGAGTGACTTAACAATAGCAGAAGAAACAAGTACCCAAAAGTTAAGTTTCTGTCAACTTGCAAATCTAGTCATAGTATAGTGATCCTAAGACCTCAATATAGGTGATAAATGGAAGATGAAGTAACTATGCTACTGAGATGTGAATTAGTGTTGGATATGACTATTTCTAAAAAAAATTATATGTGATCAATAAGAATGTGCCACCAAGTGTGTTGGAATGTGATATGGTACGACAGGAATAGACAAAAGGGTCCAAGTATCAAAGAGTACAGAAATAGAAAACTAATGACTAAACGTATGCTGTCAACTTGCACTTGACGTCAGACTTGGTTCATTGCTTGTATCTTTTTGAATTTATACAAGGAATATGTTGAGATTAAAGGGAAAATATTTCTTGTTAGAACCCTAGGTAGCCTCCCTCTACCTCTATATGTATTATGACAAATATGGAATGTTACAAATAAATCCTCTATGCTTGCACATTTACACATGAACCTCTTGCCCATAACACTCCTCTCAAGCTGGTTCAAATTCATCTTAAAAAAACACTTTGTTCAAATATATTCAACTTTATGTTCTCTTAAAGATTTGGTCAACGAATTTGCTAACTAATAGTTAGAACGATGATCTAACTTTCTAATAATCAAATATCTATATGCTTTATCCCCTTATGGAGCACAAGATTCAATTGTATGCATCACAACTAGATGATTACAATAAAGCTCCATTAGCTCACTAGGGGTATATCCTAGTTTGGGCATCAAATGTTTAAGTCACATGAGCTCACATGTTGATAAGGCCATGATTCTATATTTTGCTTTTGTACTTGACCTTATTGTAACTGTGTGCTTTTTACTCTTCCGAAAAATAAAGTTACCTTCTAAGAAAACATGATAACTAGATGTAGATTGTTTATTTGGAGGAGAATATGCTATAATTTGTGTAAGAGTAACCCATGACCTAAATATAACCTCAATCAAGAAAAAAGATACCTTTTGTTGAAGTAATTTTCAAGCAATATAGAATCCTCTTAGCTACTACCTATTGCCATGGGCTCTCTAGTAACTAATCTCAAATAGTTAGTTTTCTTATAATCCTTTTAGCCTTTTGTACTTTTCTAAATCAACATGTGGCCTCCCCTGTTTAGGTACTAATTTAACATTTGGATCCATACGAGTATCTACAGGTCTCTAGCATGCCTAACTCCAAGCATATCCAACACATACTTACATTGTGAGATATTAATAACTTCTTTTGGATGTTATCTAAATATTTGTTTAATAACTTCTTTTGGATGTTATCCAATTATTGTTCTAAAAATGCTGATGAAGGTAATCTTTTAATTTCAAAACTAAAATGGAGTCATCACTAGTGATGAAATTTTTTTAGCTTACACACCAGACCAGCCTTCCTATGAGCAAGAGAATGTATCAAGGTAGTCAACACTATAAATTTGTGTACCCTTTGCGACTTGGTAGGCTTTAATTAACAATACTATCGAGCACTTAACAAAGAAAACATATTTGCAACTCATGGCGAACTTCCTCGAATGAAGAGAAATAAAAATACCTAAGTGTCTTTGGAAATGAGAGCATTAACTTGTCACTACCTATCATGGATCTAAAAGTGTCTTCAAACCTGGGAACTATAAGGACAAAGAGGAGGCAAATATTAGGTGACACTTACGAACACCTTTACAAGAAACAATGGGAATGTCCAAGTCAGAAGGAGGGTGTAAGACGACAACTCTAGAGGGGGTGCCGGAGTGTCTCCATTGTGCAATAATCAAAGGTACACCTGCAAGGGGTGCCTCAAGTAGTGGATCACAAGGGGGTGACTAAGGTAGTGGATCAATTAGTGGATCACAAGGGGGTGACTAAGGTAGTGGATCAATAACATAAGAAGTAAGTGGTTGGTGAATAGAGGGTGGTGGAAGGTCTATAGGTGGAAATGGAAAAGACAATTGGGTAGGAACAGAAAGGATTTTCTTTACTACTCAGATAGAGAGTGCAGAGGGAAAGAAAGAAGTGGAGTCGAAAATGGAACCATCCTGAGAGATAAATGTCTGATGTATATTAGGAGAGTAACATAGATAACCTTTTTGTAGACGACTATAACCATCTAAAATGCAGTTGATGGAAAGTGGAGACAACTTAGCACAAGGACACTAGGTGAACCAAGCAAGTCCGCCAAAGATCTATAGTGAAATACAATATATAGCATCTTAAGTAAAGAGAATACTAAAGAAAATTTGCCAGTGCAAAATGAAGGATGATACATGGTTGATGTGATAACTTGTAGTGAGGATAACAACACTCTAGAAAGAATAAGGGATCTACAGGTTTAGAAGTCCAGGAATCTGAATAAGATGTTGATTCTTGCATTTTGCTACATTGCTTTGTAAGTGTATGGGGAAATGAAAACAGATGAAGAATGCCATAACTCAATAAAAATGATTGAAAAGAGTGCAACATAAAAGGAGGAAAGGATAGAAACAACTGAGGCCCATCTTCCCTAGAAAACACCATGTTGTTTGAGAATAATCATCTGTAAAGGTAACAAAATATATAGACTAAAAAGTATAATTAACTTGACTTGGACTCAAAATATCTCTATGAACTAGAGAAAAGAGTCCAAAAGCATATTTATAAACACTACTAAGGAGGAAAGGGGACCTAATATGCTTACCTAACTGCATGATTCAGATTCAAGAGTTTGAAGATTGGAAATTATAAGCATCAAATTTAAGGAGTGAAGAATGACCAAAACGACACTGAATTTGAAGGGGAAATGGTGAAGCCAAGAGAGTCATAGATAATGGAGGCACATCCAGATAGTACAACCCAGGAGACTCATGCCCTAATTCAAATACCTTACCTGTCCTAGAATCCTAAAATATAATAGCCATATCAAAGGTGATAAAGAAATTCAATGATTTATTAAGTTTCTTGATAGACAATAAATTCATTAGAAACACAACAATATAAAATACATAACAAATGTGATAAAGGAAAACAAACAAAAGGTGTCACACAGCAACCAATAGTACCTTATGGCTTATGATGTGACCAGCAAGGAAGAAGCACTAACAATAATTTAGAGCAGGAGAAGACTTGAGTACTCCTTTGTTGGAACAACAATGATGGGACTGGACTTTATCCATGAGAAAATATCTCATTGAATGAGAACAGAAAATGGATACCAAAAGGCGCTTTGAAATGCCCAAGTAATCCATCAGAACGATCTTGTTCTTATTCTTGGTCTCTGAGAGATTGATATTTGAGGAATGTAGAAGGCTCTTGGCAAGGCTAACTGGAGTAAAAATAGGCTAAAATTATGGCTATGGAAGGGCCAAATAGGAATGGACTGAAACACTAATACTTTGGCCTTAAAATAAATTTTTGGGTTCAATAGGAAAATTGGGTACTTCCTAGGATTGACCTAGAGATCCATCTAAGGATGGCATCTTGACTGGATCTGTCGAAGCAGATTGGGTGATGGAATAGCGGATATAGGAGCCGCACTAAGCTTCACTAATGGAGAGAATCTACAATGGTGGCTATGGAAATGGTTAAGAACATGTTGCTGCTTGGTTCTTGTGATTTGGTAATCAAGTCGAGAGAAAAAACAACAAAGAGCGGAGTAGATGCGAACATGAATGCAAGCAAAGCAAATGTCAATGAAAATGTTAAGGGACTATTAAGACTCATGTGAACGCCAGCGTGACTCAATGAGGCTACATGATGCACAAAATAGACGAGGAGAGACACACAACCAAAGAAGATGAGGAGGAGTGCACAAAGAAGAATGTAGGGTAGATGCCCGCAAAATGATGCATGTGAACATAAGATCCAAGATAAGCATCGGAGATGAATCTGATAACATGTTGAGATTAGGGGGAAATACTCATTAAAAGGAATCTTTAGAAGTCCTACAAAAAGATATATATGATTTATAATCCTTACATCTCTTTAGAAGTCTATGAGGTGCATTAGCATATTTTTTATAATAATCACTAATATTTTTTTATAGTATCAACATATGTCTCTCTTATACACGGATTATCAATTTGGTCTATAGTAGGCAAAAGGACCAAATCAATAGTCTAACAAGTTTTAACCTAAAAAATACTACACATGGATACATACTTGTAGATTTGTAGATGTCTAGATAGAATCGTTATCAGCGATTTTACTAACATTTATTTCTACCTTTTTCTTTTAATTTAATTTGTTCTTTTGAGTCCTTAAGATAGTGTGACAATTGTAGATTTGAATCATAGTGAAAAACACGGTAGTCGAGAGCCAAGGACTCTTTGGGAGGCTCAAGTGAAGGAATCTGTAGAAGGTTCAAAAGAATGCCATCAAAGCACTCTTGAAAAGCTTTAAGTGAAGGATTATTAGAAGAACCTTTACAAGGTTCATGTAAAGGATCCTTAGGGGCTCATTAGAAGGCATATCTTGAGGATTGTTAAAGGTCTCTTGAGAATATTCAAGCAAAAGATTGTGAGAGGATATTTAAGCGACCCAAGTAACGGGTCATTAGTGGTTTCCTAGGAAGATTCAACAAGGTTGTTAGGGGTTCTATAGGTGTTATGATTAAAGGATCATCAATGTTGGGATAAAGGTTGTTGAGATAAAGGTTTTGATGATGCGTTAAGGGTCTTTGATGAAAGATGGTTTTCAATGTACTCCCTTCCAACTAAGAGTTGTGGTTCTATTAAGGGTCTTTCGATTTCGAAAGAAAATAAATTGTCAAGAGGCTCTTTAAGGGTTCAATATCAAGGGGCTTACCTAAGGCATTATTGGACGTCTCTTTAAAAGCTTAAGTTTTAGGATTTTTCTCCAATCAAGGCATTAAGAGAGTCATTTGAAGTCAAACAATTGGGGAGATCTCCTAAAATTTTGGTGATAACAGAGGAGTCTTTTGAGGTTAAGTTATAAAAGATATCTTTTTACAATTAAGTCATCAATGGATCAGTCAAATTATTAAAAGCATCTTTTACCATTATCTTGATCGAGAAATTTTCTAAGGTTAAGTCTTGTACTTCAATTACGAAATTTCAATAAGGTGAAAGCTTTAGGTGTGTTTTTTGTTAGGTAGAATAATAATTATCCCGTAAATTTTCCAAACACTAAGATTATATTCAATCCTTTTGCCTTTATAATAAACATCCACTACTTAAATAAATAAAGATAACTCGTATTCCGTTAGAATTTTTGGTCAGAGACCATTAGTGAATAGAAGGGTCAACCTAGGTTCTTTGCTAATATCACAACCATGGTTTAAATTCTCGAGCGGAGTTTCAGTTTATGATCGAAACGATACAGTTTTGGTACTGTATCATGTCGTGTCGATATGTTTTTGGTATTTTTAATATAAAATATATTAATTAAAAATAAAAAATTAATGTAAATATTAAAAAACTAAAACTAAAACTAAAATAATTTTAAAAAAAGAAAAATATGGGATTGCGGTGATCCAAATGGTAAATAAATAAATAATGATTTTATTATATATTTTCAGAATTAAAATAAATAATATATATTTATTAAGTTAATGGGATAGTTTTATTAGGGTTTGATTAAACCTGTTTAGATTATTATATAAATAAGAGTTGATTGAAATTATTAGCCTAAATTTTATTCTTCTGCATCCCACCCATATGCGCTCAGTGTCTCTGTTGTGTACCCGTGGGCGTCCCCATCGCGACCTGCAGAGGTCACGGTGGCCTCCGTGACCTGCACGCCCGGGAGCATCCTCGCCGCTCACTTGCGGGCGTCCTAGCCATGACCCACAAAGGTCGCAGTAGCCTCCGCGACCCCACGGAGTTCGCCGCGAGATCACGACGCCTCCACAAACCCACAGAGTTCGCACTCCCGCCAACGCGGGGTACTAGGGAAGGATCTATTGTATACAACCTTACCCCACTTTGCAAGAGATTGTTTTCGAGACTCGAACCCGTAAATCATATTCACAACTTCTGCATAAATTTTCAAGTTATGCTTGGTATTCTACTTCACCTATTATTTTGGCCTTATAAATTTGTTTATATTTATTATTAAAGTATGGTGTAACATATTTTATCTAAACTTGCATTTCATTTCGAATCAAATATCTCCATTCGTCTATAAAAAACAGAACTTTTATCCTAATATATCAAAGCTAACAAGAGTTATCATTTCTAGAAATATGACGAGTTCTCTTTACACATAGGATTATGCGATAGTAGGTGAGGGTTTTATAATTCATCGGGCTATATCTATATGAATGGTAATATTTTCAAAATCATTTGGATGGTGAGTTTAATTCTCATAAATCTAAGCTCATTTTATATTTTGATTTTAGGACCTCTATGACTAACATTTATATCTCTCATCTCTTTTATAGTAGTGGTTGTAATTTCTTTTCAACATGATGATCTAAGATTTTTGGTAAGCAATGGTTCTTATAAAACAGAAGCATGAAACATAATATAATAGATGTAATTAAACTAATTATGGAATTTGTTTTTTTGATAGATGATGGTTAAAGTAGGATAAGAGATAATACATGATGGTGTATATTCATGTTTTCAAGGACATATGATGTTATGTAGAAATTTCATGAGAAAAACTAATTTAATGCAGAAAATTAAATTACCAACTAAATAGGAGCGGTTGTATTTTAACTAAAATTATACAAGTTTTGTGGATGTTGAAGTGGCGTGTATATTCATGTTTTCAAGGACATATGATGTTATGTAGAAATTTCATGAGAAAAACTAATTTAATGCAGAAAATT
>JBBUKS010000044.1:6751381-6761680 GCA_038050645.1 Hedychium gardnerianum
TTTTATACCTAATATTGGACTGTGTTAGAATAGTTAGTAATATTGTTATGTTAGTTGGAGATTTGAGTTATATACCTGCAGAGTTGATCATATATACAGTACTTGGTCATATTTATATGATAGAGTTCTTCCCATGAGACTGCATGTATCTTGATCCCTTACCGTTATATTTATCATGCACTATCTCTCTTATACCCGCGGAGTCATTTGGACTTACTACCCTTCTTGTTGTGTCTATTGTTTCAGGTATCAGATAGATGATCTATATTGTCGCCGGGAGATTCTGTCTTCCTGTCCTACGACTCATGGAGGATTTTTTTTTCCCGTTTTAAGTTCTTTACACTTTATTTCATTTTGATTCTGCACTTATGCTGTAATAAGTGAATTGTATTATGGGATTTTCGGATTTCTGTTTGGTATTTGTTTTGGACTGTTTGATGCGATGTTAAGTCGTGCCGGCAAGCACTTTATGTTTTATTTGCATGTGGTTTGTTTTCTTACATGTTGATTTATTAGTTGTGGATATAATTGTGGTGTTAATATTTGTTATCAACTGTGTGGTTGTGTAACCAAAAATTATAATTGTCACAAGGGGAGTGTTGTCCGTTTTCAATGGATAAGTATACTCTCGGGGCGTGACAAGTACAATCCGCAACTAAATTGAAAGTCATTGTTTGGACAATTATCTTAGCAAAAAATCAAATAGAAATGAAAATCTATCTGACTTAGTAGCTTCACTTCTTTTGAGGAAAATGAGGAGATTATTTAACTGACCTAATAGAAAAAGTTGGTGTGCCACACTTGACAAATGAAGTGGGATTTTAAGAGCGGAGCTTTCGTTCAGTACAATTCCCTACAAAAAAAAGTCAAAAGCATCAAATAGAAAATGGCTAGATATATTAGTAAATGGACTTTATATAACAATTCACTAAGATAAAAAATGAGAAAATTATAGAAGGGTTTCATACAAGATCTTTAACAAAGATGTCAATTGCAGAGTATGGTGTATAGTCATTTTCTAACATGTGAGGCACGCGGTTTCCAAACATCCTGAAGCAGAAACAATATGATGTTTTAGGTATTATGATGGAAACAACAATAAAATATATATAATAAAAATGAAATGATTAATTATACATCCAAGTGTTATTATCCAATTTTGCATATTTTAAAAATTCCATTAAAATCCTTAGCTCTTTTAAAGAATTGCAATCCTAAATCATCAAAAATAAATCAGATCTTAATTGTTTCGATGTGTTTGTTAGATCATACTCATTATTCAAATGACTAGCTGACGTTTATATTTAAGATATATAAAAACATGATCTGAGATCCTAATGCATTAGTGAATTAAAATTCCACTTTTTGTTATTTTTTATCATTCATTTAACTTCTCACATTAAGTTGGCAGTTATGATTCTGAAATGAACAAGTTGGATCAGATCAGTTACAGTAATAAGTGTTATGGACTAATTAGACCTATTTGCAATGGAGTTCATTTGTAATATTTTATATTTGTAATAATACATATATGTAGGTAGAAGTGTATTACTGAGGATTAATTGAGGTAGAATTTTCCCTAACCTCAACATGGTATCAAAGTCACCCCTATTCTCTCCGACCTCCACTAATTTCTCACTGCAGATTAGGACCATTATGCTGACCATCCGTATGATCACAATCTCTGGGTATCCATGGAAGCCCCACCCACTGGTGTCTCTTCCTTGACCTTTCTCTGTTTGAACCTGTCACCCATGTGCATCAATGGCGGAACCAAATCATGTGCACAAGCCAACTGTCTCTCTTGAACTTTGCAATTGCATCTCCTTTTCTGTGTCTACAATGCACACCCGAATCCCAGACTTATCTACTGATTTCTCATCGCAGACTCACCTCAATCTTTAGTGACTCGCGGTTCCTATTGTCCTAAAGCATAACTTGGCTAGGAATCTTTCTGCAGCTCATCTTCAGGCCAACAGTAGAAAATTCTCAATCAACCAGTACCAATCCACAACACAACCAATTCTCCATCGACTGATTCAATGACTTGCTCTCCATTGCAGCAGGCACCTCATCTCGCAATCATCACAAGCTCATTTGATCATTAAATGCTAGCCATGTTCTGATTCTGGATCTTCTTCATTGTTATCAGCTCATCCAATTGACAATATTGGCGGCTGAAGTCTGAACACAATTTCAGCTGCCACCTTGAGCCCAACCCACAACAGCAAGGTCCTCTTTCCTGTTTAGGACGAACACATCCCAAGCCCAAGCTGTGGGTTGAAGCATGTCTAGCAAGTCTAGATTCAGAAATAGCTTGAAGAATGTCTAGCGAGTCCAGATCCAGCAATTCCAGATTTCCAGCCAAGATTTCCAACCCAATTCTTTGTGGGCCTGTAGCATAATTTTAAGTCCAATCGAGTGTTCTTCTCATGAGCTCGTCACAACAAAAGCATGTGAGACCGACAATGGAGTGAAAAATTCACCAGTTTGAAATGTCAGATTTTCGAGGAGGCCAACAGTGGGTTTGAGGAAGTCAATCTGGAGGACAATTTCATCATGATAAGGCCCCTTTTGGTCATCCATTGCTCGTTGTAGCTCGTTCAGATACTCCCTCAACAGCTCAGTTATGTTCCATGGTTTTTGTTCCAGTGAAAGATTACTTAAAGCTCTTTAGGCTCTAAGCTATTATCAGTGTTTTCTCCTAGCTCGTCACCTTATCTGCCTAATGGAGGTGTTTCTACTGTTTGTCTACGGTTTCCAAACAATAATAGGGGTGCCCTTTTGATTTTTGCCCTATTTTATGTCTATATTAATATAAAGAAGGATACCTAAGATTTATTGAGAATTAATCCCCCCAATCTCAATAATCACATTATGCTTCCGATCAGTTTTTTAATACTAGAGTTTAGCATGATTTTCTTGCTTTTGGTTAAAACTTGTGCTGTTGATGGATATAGTTGTGGAATGATTTGAAATGGGTATCATTAGCTCTGTATCAGCATGATAACGCTGTCTTTGGTCAAAACTTGTGCTGCTAATTAGATATAGGTGTGGATTGATTGGGAATGGGTATAATTAGCTCTATATCAATGAAGTTCATGATTTTGCATGGGGAATTTTGGTCATGTCTATGACTGAACATCTAATCATTCCTGCCTCTATTCAACTTCAATAAGAAAAGATGACTCCGGAAACTCTGAACCTTTTCCAAATCAGTTTACATATAGAATTTAAGGAATGCCAGCAAATAAAAATAATTTCAATTCGGTAATTACTTGGGAACCAATTAGTACAAAAAAAAGCGAAGTGGACAATTAGCTAGCCCACGTTGTAAAACAGTGCCTAGCAAGAAGAGCTCTATCCATAATTATTTTACTCAAAATGTACTGCATAACAAATGAAATTTTCAGTACAAGAAAAAAAAAATAGAATGAGGACAGACCATGAAAATCCTCCTGTGTGTTTAATAAGCTCAAATAGTTCTCTGGTTTTTAATCCAAGACGTGCACTAAAAGCCATTGCTTCAGCGGCAGCAGCAATGTGAACCCCAGCAAGCAACTGATTAACCATTTTTACTGAACTGAACAAAAATACGAAAGCAAATAAGCTCCTAAATACTAGAATCTTGGAAGATGATTAAGAGTAATTATAACATGCATCAAGATAACAAGTCACCTTTCAGAAAATAAGAGAAGACATTCTTTTGTTAACAGGGTAGCTAAAGATCATGTCAATTTAAAAAGTCTCTAGATGGGTTGAACTGAAGTAATCTCCAGTATGAACGAGCAAATTCAGTCTTTTTTGGTGTCATCAGAAGTGAATGAGAATATGAGATTATTCGTGATTGTTTAGATAGATGAAATTATCATTATAGGTGATGACATTGCAAAAATTGTAAGGCAAAAGTGCATCTTACAAGTAGTTATAAATGAAGAATTTAGATGATAAAATGCTTTCTAGGCATAATGGATTGCTGATTCAGCAGAAGTCATTTAGATCCCACAATAAAAAAATGTTAAGCTTAAAGAAGTTGGCATCCTAGGTGCTAGGCATATTGACACTCCAACAGATCCAAATGTCATATTAATAACAACGAAACTCAGTATCCAATCCAAGGAAATACCACTAATTTTATAAATTGAAAAAACTTCCTATTACATAGCATCATATTTGTTGTGTGATCAACTAATTTTTTTAGTCTCCATATTTGGATCCTCAAGAGAACTCTGACAGTTCTTGAAAATCCTTGTGAATGTCCCGAATAATGGGTTTCCTATATTTCAGTCAAGGATATGTTGATTTATAGGGTAGTAGATTGAGTAGTTTTCCAACTGATAGACCATCGACATTGAGTAGTCTTTCTCTTAGAGAGAATCTAACATCTTAGAAAAACAAATTGTAGTGGCAAGATCAAAGAGTAGAGATAAAATATAGGGTTATAGCTAAATGTAGCAATTTGAATCAACCAACTATAAACAAGTCATATCTCATTGACCACCCCAAAGTTTAAAATCTCATTTTGACTTGGTGTTTTGGTCGTTGGGTAGAATGAAATTTGCCAGTGTCATGCCGACAATGATGACACTCGTTGTCGGAGGTATTAACGAGGTGGAAGGAATCAAGGAGGAGAGGAAGAAAAAGATTGAAGAAGGAAAAAGAGAATTGTGAATCTTTATCCCAAACCTTTGCATCTCGCTGACTCGCACTACCTCACCAGTGCCACAGAAGGGTCATGTGCTTAGGGGAACTCTTAACATTGTGTCATGGAAGCGTCACATGATCAGCTGCATCGTAGTCTCACAAAAGCTTTGTAACAAGTTTCATTGTTTCGAGCTATTTTGCATACAAGTCAACAAGCATAATGAAATGGCTCACCTATGCCAATTAGTAGACTAGAATTTCAATTTTTGCTCATGACACATTTAATACAAACCCAACCTGACCTATATAATACACAAGTCAAAATTTATCAACAAGTTGACCCAAGCGCTTTAAGGTCATTTAATTAAATGAGTTAGACGGTCAAAACAGGTCATGTTACCACAGATTAAACTTGATTCAACCATTTAAGGCCATTTAATTAATTAAGTTTGAAGACCATAACGGATCCTCATGTTATTAAGAGGTTGAACCAACTCAACCCATTTAGTTAAATGAGTAAGACGGTTATAAAGAGGTCACTTCCTATTTAATTAAATGAGTCTAATGGGTTGAAAGAGATGACTTAAACTTAAAACTTTAAAAAGAAATAATTTATTAATTCAAATAATTATACACAAACTTAAAAGCATAATCCATATGATTATATATTATAATTTAGTTGTAATTATATTTATATTAGATTATATATTTATAATTTATATAGATTATTATTAAAACAAGATAAAATTTATTTAAATATAGATGATGATATAGTAGGGGATAGAGCTCAATGGCGTAAAATGATCCATATAGCCGACCCCACATAGTGGGATAAGGCTCGGTTGTTGTTGTTGTTGTTGTTGTATTATTAATATGAATTAAGTATATATACATTTATACTTTTTTACCTCAATTGGTTTGAGCCTAGTAGTGTAATAGGTCATGTCAAAATTTGCCACCCTAGTTATGACTCTTGTTGAATTTGAGTTTGTCTTGGTGAAAAAATTAATGACCCAATTAGACAGTGCATCTGCCGAACAAATAAAACTATATTGTAATATTCAAACTACCATGCACAGTATCACTAATCAAATTTTTTTCATGAGAACAAAACTTATGGAGATAGATTGCTATTTTGTCAAAAAAAAAAAAGCAAAATAAGGTGATAGTTCCAGCATGAATCCAAATGATCAACTAGATTGCTAACTAAATCTTTAGTAGGATTTAGAATCAAATATATTTATAACATGTTAGGATTTTGTGATATCTTTGAACCAAGTTGAGTGGTTCAAATATATTGATAACATGCTACGATTTGATCAGTGATATTGTAAACATATAAAAAATGTGGAACCGCCACATTAACGGCCCCCTTACGACTGACCCATGTCATATGAAGGGAGGTTCAACAGGTACACAGGTGGAAGCCGTATGGCGGGGACTACCACAGACACCCTGGGGATTGACCCCTGCCACGCTACCATGTGTCCACCATCTGTGCTACACCTGGGGACGATATTGTAAACATATAAGGACCTAGAAGGGGTTGCCTAGAGTTAAGAATTTTCCAATTCTTCCTCTGTAACTTAACTCACACGTGGAAAAATAGAGAAGATATTGTTCAATTAACAAGATAGTCAAAGAGAAAAATAAGCTCCTTACTTTTGTAAGCAGACTCCCCTCAATCCTAGTGTAAAATAAGTCGTTGTGTTATTATTAGAGATGTTAAAGTTGATAGGGTGATCACTTATCTCTCGTGATGCTACTAAAATAATTAGTCAATACATTGATAGGCTACTTTTATCTGTCAAACTTAGAAGTCAATATTTAATTAACAGGAAAAATATGCAAAATAAATACCACTATATGCAATCATATCTTATGAAATTTAGTCTTGATATGATAATTACTCTACAATTCTTGACTGTTACATAACCTCAGGATGCAATGAAGGCAAAAGAACACAATGAACATAGCCTAAAGAAAAGTAGATTAGGATGCGCATTCAAGATTATATAATTATAAATGGCCAATTTATCAGTATAAAATTCATAACATTTTCCTTCCTTTCCTCTTGCTCCTCCCCTTCTTTTCTTCAACTCCGTTTTTTGACACCCACTACTCTCCTGCATATGGACTGAGATGTTTTCTATATCTATGTCATCCTCATGCACAATATGGATTCGAGTTGGGCTTCCTCGTGTCAAGCTTCAGAAACTTTGTTGAACGACAAGTAACACCAAGGTTTAAAATTTCAAGTTGTGCTGAAGTTTTAGTTTATGGCTAGAATGATACGATTTTGGTATCATATCGTGTCATGTCAATACAATTTTTGTACTTTTTGAATATAAATATATTAATTTAAAAAAATAGTAATATTTGATTATTATAGATGCTTATTTTTGACTCATATTTGAGATGTTGAATTCAAGTTTTGTTATTAACTAATAAAATGTTTGATCCTTATTGAGTTGGGTTAGCTGAAGTCACAAGTAAGCATGTCATGATGAAGTAGATTTAAATTGAATTTAATTTGCATTTATTTTGATCAGTTTAAAATCAAAGCAAATTGATATAGAAAGGAGAGAAAAAAATAATCATCCTTTAAAAATGTGTTTTTCTGTTTATCTCGTGGACTTACGAAAAGGTTTTTTCTCTTTGTTTACTCTTGATGATGAATAAAAGAGGAATAAAAGGAAGGGGGGATTAAGAGAGGGAAAGGAATTGGAATTAACTTTCTAAAAAAATAGAAATGAAAAATTTATATATAAAAAAAAAATAGAGTTGCCTCACAGCTGACTCCAAGACCTCGTAAGGCCGTCGCGAGTTAGCAACTCCACGTTAGTCAGTGGGAGGAATAGTAAATTCCGCCTATGCCTATTGGCACAACTCAGTATTTTATACCATACTAACACATCAAGGGTTGGATTTATTACAATCAAATAGCAAATCCAAGTTGTTCCTCACATCCCATATTTGTCATCAATGTCACCCAATGTATACTTAATCAACCTTTCACTAAACCTTAATATCTCTCGAAGGCTCTTCACTTCTGTTTAGATGATATAATATCTATAGAATATATATTTTTCTATAAATCTAGAAACAAGGTCACTAATACTCCGGTTTCGATTTCAATTAGCCTTATAATTATATATGGGCAAAATTAAAGGGCGACAGTAGTTTTCAAAATATCAAAAGAGCATTTTTTATTATTATTAAAAGGACGCCCTAAGCCTAATTTTTTTTCAAATTACCTTAGCTTGGCTAATTTGATTCATAAAAAAAAATACAATCTGATCTAATTAGTAGAATAAATCTTAATTTTATAAAATAGAAGAATTGGATAGAAAAAAGTATATTAATTTTAAATATATAATAAAATAATTTTATAAAGTATTTAAAATAAAAAAATCATGTTGGTATAAATATAAATTTAAATTCATACAAAAAATAATTTATACTTTTATAAAATACCTAACATAATAGAAAAATAATTGCAACCATAAAAGTAAAAAAGTTACACCTAAATCTATCGAGAAATAATTTTATAATATCGACTAAATTCATCCATAAATTTTAATTTAAAAGAAAATCATGTCAACAAAAATAGAAGTTTAAATTTATATTTATATTTTTTAATAAATTTTATAAATGATTTAACAAAAATAGAAAAGATAAAGATAATCAATTCTATTGTAAAGGGTAATTTGGGAAAAAAATAAGTTTGAGGTGTCCTTTGATGATTTATGAAGTAGAGGAACTCTTAGGATTTTTGCCCTTATATATTCTTCACCTTTATACTTGTCAATGTGTCGGTAGTTCAAAGATAAGACAATAAGGTCATCGCCAAAGGGCAAAATGAGAGATACTCAAGAAGATGCCTGCTTAGAGTAGCCAAACAAAAAAACTAGTGTTGCTATAACTCAGGTGACAAGTAGGGAGGAAAAAGAGAAGGAAAAATGAAAATAGGAGAGAGGCTGAGAGGGAACAGAAATATTATAAGAAATATATTTTAAAAATACTGTTAACAAAACGCTGTCCGCTCTTTTCACACCTAGCGATATAGCTTGTAGTGGAAAAAATTTATCATTTCTGAACTTCATCTATGAAATTGCATCAATAAAGAGGTTGGTGTGAAATGGTAAAATATTCATAGTATTGAAGAATTTACTCAAAAACATATATATATATATATATAAATTGTGACAATAACTTTCTAAGTATTTCTGAAGAGAATATTTACCTTGCGGCTCCACATCCACCTTTGATGACATAGAGCTTCTCACTAAGCACTGTTAGACATGGATGTTAGGTTACTGCATCCTGTGTTTATATATTTCAATTGAAAAAAATGCTCACAGCATTAATGACCAACTCAAGCATATTACCAGAGAGTATAGATCCAGCACATAAAAGAGCTTCATCAGTGCCTGAAGTCATTATCTAGAGGTTTAAGAGAAATATGGCAATAAGCAAATATGTTTTGTATTATATATATATATATATGCATAACATTAAGAAAGTCATTCAACACAAAAGTGTTGATTAAAAAAATGAAATGACTAGGTTTAACCGTTAGTGTTCCATCTGCTGCTCTCTTAACACCGCCGGATACTGGTGCATCCACCAAATTCAGACCCTTGTTTTCAGCTACAAGCAAAATACAACAGCTTAGTAGATAGTAGTCATAATGCACTCCAAATCTTGGAGAAATCAGTAATCAGGACTTTCAAACATAATTTAAACCACCAACTTGAAGGGATCTAAGTGTGAAGATGAAAAATGTTTCCTTGGAAAAAAAAATAAAAGACAAAAAGCAACATGGATTTGAAAGATTTTGCTAGTGATAGATAAGGAACATCAAATAAAATACTATTCTTTTGAAAGATAATTATTCCATTATATTTATAGGACTCAACATAAACTCCTATAACTAAAACACATGCCTGGTACTAAACCCACATGTAATCAATGACTCTCATTTAGATAATCCTAATTCCCTGCTCAAGTTGGAGTATAGGTGCTATGTATGTTCAATTTGTTACATCAACCAAAAGAGATCTCAAAGAAAAGACTAACTAAAAAACTAGATGATGATGAAGACACGATACTACAACAGCTAGTCTGAAGTGGATGACATCTTCATGAGAAAGATCATCAATAAAACAAAGTTGATGGCAATCTTTTGATATACTCTTATCCCATGATTCCCCACAAATTGAAGATACTGCATGATTCAGAAGTTCATGAGGATGACAATTTGTGAGAGGTTGTGTAGAGTTTCAGATTGATTAGGAATTAAGCATTGATCCTTGGGACAAGCTAATATTGGGAGAGAGACAGTTTAATATTAATCTGAGAGACAGATATTATGGATATGTGGCACAGGGGAGAAATCTCCGGGTGCGACGTTCGAAAAAAGATTGCAGAGAAAGCGTAGGAAGAAGAGGATTCGCCAACGAAGAGGAGTCGCCTCTAAGTTTAAACGAAAAATAATTTGTATTCAAATCAAAAACAAACTCAACATCTAAACTTAACATGTTTTTTACAAGAGTACTAATCCTTATTTAAATAACCTAAGAAATAAGAAAAAGTCATAATAGAAAAAGAAAAAGTAAAAGAAAACTAATTCTAATAAAAAGATAAAATCTA
>JBBUKS010000044.1:6761780-6771850 GCA_038050645.1 Hedychium gardnerianum
TCAAGAGGTTTATTTATACAAGTTGTTCCAAACAATAATGGAAAGATTATATATGACATACAATCGTGATATTTATAATCATAGTAATGGATATAATAAATTTGAAAATATTGTCTTTTGCTATCGATTCATCTTGAATATGATGCCAAATATAATAAATCTCAATTGATTGAAATCAATTCGAGATTATTATCCATTATTGTTATTATTGATGGATCTTCTCTTCGGTGTCAGGGCCGAAGGGGCCTTCGAGGGCGTCCAGCTTGATGAACATCAGGGGTCGATCCTTAGCCTCTTCCTCATCATCATCGTCGTCGGTGCTGAGGTTGATGCAGGAGCAGCGCTCGAGGGAGGCAAAGAACGCAAAGGAGAAGCTCGCCCCCACCCAGTTCATCACTCAGTCGAGCTTCTCGCAGGAGAGGAGGCTCGTGTTCTCCATCGATGTATCTGGATTGAAATCGAGGTGGTGGAGGTGATGAATCCTAGTGATTCCAGCAACTGCAATAGCTGCGATGTGACAAGTCCGTAGATGTATGAAATAGACTAACGTAAAATTTAATCCCGATCTAAGTCTGAAGGGAACGAAGGAAAAAGTATTAAGTGGACTAAAGGAAAAAATATTTTAAAGTTCAAATTTATTATTTTAATATTTAAAAATTAAAAATTTTATTTTATAATTTATTATTTCATCAAATAAATATTATTAAATAATACATCACTTAAAATTAAAAATAAAACCGTGTATTTTAACATATAAAATTTAAAATAATATTTACTACATCAATTTTATAATCAAAGTTAATTATTGATGTGTGTATTTTATATAATATTTTTATTATAGTTTGACACATATATTATTCCATTACATATGCATATACCTCATGTTTTCATTTATTTATGCTTCATTTTGATACTTTTCTAGTTTGAAGAGATGCTTTCATTATTTTCTTTGATAGGGTGTGAAAACAGAGCTGAACAAAGCATCTAAGGGCAACTCAGAGCTTGCCATGACCATGGCCATCATGGAGCAGCTCGAGACCAAGTTTCATAACCCATAGACTCTGCCATGGGCAGAAATTTGGCTGCCACGAGCGTGGCCACGCCCTTGGCGCCATCCAGCTTCTTCACAGAGTTCACCACGGACTTCGCCATGCCCATGGCCACACCCGTGGTACCATCCAACCTCTTCACATATTTTTCCATGGGCTCTGCCACGCCCATGACCACGCCCACGATAGACTCCTACAGCTAGTGGCTGAGTTCACCACGGGCTTGGCCACACCCGTGGCCACACCCATGTTGAGCACACAAAATCAAGGTATAAAAGGTTGATTTCAGATCTGAACGGGGATCTCGATTGGGAGTCGCCCAAGGGCCCCAAAAGACCTCGGAGAGTGGATTCAAGGAGATTCTACGCCCTCTATGCCCAGATTAAGGATTGAAGCATCCAGATTCAACTCTTCGCAACAAGACTAAGCTTTCTTCTTCTCATTTCTGAACACTGCCATGTTGTAACTAATTTCATGATGAATTCCGGTACTAATTCCATGATTATGGAGTAGTCTCTTTGATTCTAGGATTATGGAGTAATCTCTTGGTATGTAGACACTTATTTGATTTGAATCTATATGTTTGAGTGTTTTCTATGTGATGATATGCTTATTTATGATCCGGGCCTACTGAGTACACATGATCTTGATGCCAAAAGCACAAGATTTGTATCCCATGAGAATTTGGGGAAGAACTGAAAGGAGAACTCAATTCTCCAATCCGTAGAAACCTGAGACATGGAGAGTTGTTTATGAAAGTAGATTAGTATGTCACAAGGAGCAATAGGCTATCATAGAACGTAAAGGATCTGAACCAATTCATCGTCACACATTAGGAGTACGTAACTTGGGGGTTGTGGGATCACGTGACAGAGATCTCTTTAGGAAAACAATCCTTAAGCTCTATCTCTCTGAAAGTAGACAATGAATCTGATTAGATACGCCGATGTAGTTCCAAAATTTCACATCAGATACCTAGGATAGTCTACTTACATGAATTATCATTGAGGATAGGAAATCAAATAATAGATTAAGTATTTACATTTATTGAGGTGAAACCAAAATCTTAGAATCGCTTTTTCTAATCAAATTCACCAAGATCCCTCTTTCTTTTCTTCTTCCTTCTCAACTAATTCCCTGATTTCCCTCTCATTCTCTGATTTCTCACCCTAGAACTTTAGTTTTCTCTCAAACCAAACTAAAGATTTGTCTAGACAATTACATTTGATTAGTAAACTAGTGCTTGACCACCAGTCCCTGTGGATTTGATCTTTGTATTACTTGACGACATTTATCGTGCACTTGAAATTTACAACCATCAATTACCATATATTATTTTTGAATTAATAATCTCTGAAGTAATCAGTGACGAAGTCTATCAACAAAATTCTACTAGTGTTGAGCTCCTCCTCTCCAAAAAGTTAGATATACCATCTGCCACCAGTTAGATCCGGCAACCTAAGAGATTAACACGAGTAAGGACTGGGATGGTGTTACCAGCACAACCTCTCCGATGCTCAAGTCAGTCACTGTTGTCAAAACTGCAAGTGCACGATTATGTCGTCAAGTAATTAAATATCGATCCACAAGGACTGTTGATTAAGTACTAGTCAAGTTTGCAAATCAAGTTATCTAGACAATTAAAGTTGCTTAAAGTCACAGACGCAAGAGATTGAGAGAGAAAGAGAGTTGAGAGAGCAAGAGGAGAAGGTTTGAGAGATGGCCTAGAGCAAAGGAGGTCAAGAGAAAGCAAGGGGTCGAAGGGAGAAGTTGGAATTGGAAGGAACGATTTTAGGACTTCAGTTTCATTATGATGTTAGTTGATGTACTATGAATTGTTCATCACCTTACCTCCATGTTTATGCTCCTGTAAGGATTCTAATCAAATTATTGGTATAGACTCGTGAAGGTTATACTGGAGTGTTTACACCATTTTCTGTCAATGCTATTAAGTAGAAGAGATAACATAGAAAATTCGGTTAAAATGATACCCCCTGTCACATGAAGGCCCCTCGGTCATACAATATAAATTACACAAGTCACTTCCTAACATTAAATTGGTGAAAACCCATTAAACTCTAATTAGCTAATCTCTTACGGAGAATTGACCCCCATATTAAGATGATGACTCTAGAAAGTCCAGTAAAAGGGATACCCTCTGTCAGTAAGGGTCCCTTGGTCATACAATCCAAAGCATTTCCTCTACATGGTGACCAATCCTTCACATCCATATGCATTCACCACACACACATTTAATCAAACACAAACAAGGCACAACACAATAGAACAAGTCATAAAACATATCATAAAACAAGAAAATAGACAAATTCATAGTTAATACATCAACATCACATCACAATGACTCCCTACATCCTAAATTCCTGAGAATCTACTTTATAGCAAAGGAAATACACCCAAGAAACTAAGAAAATGACAATCTACAACTCAATACATGAAATAGAGAGAAGAGAATGCTTATCAATGGGTTGTTGGTGTCTTCGGATGATTTCCTCGCTTGGATAGTGGACGAATCATCAAGATGGCTCTGTTAGGATTTCCCCTAGGAAGGGGAAACCCTCTCCTAAGGAAGGGGATGGAGCCCCTTGGTCCAAGATGAGTCAAGCAAGGGTTTGCTCGACCCTTTTATACCTCCCCCAAACTTTTTAGATCTGTCAACTTTGTTAGGCTTCGCCAAAACCAATTTTTCACCATTTAGACATCGTTTTCTCAGGTTAGACTCTGAACCAAACTTGTAGATTTTGAAATTATCTACATTTGATAGGTCGTGGCTCGAATCGAGCCGAAAGTTATGGTCATTCAAAGTTTGGTCTGCAGGTTGAAAGAAACGCGACACAGTCGTGCCTAAAAGGCATGGCCGGGGCGTGTTGGGTATGGGAAAATAGACACGGTCATGCCTTTTCGCACGACCCCGCCGTGTTGGCTTCGACCAACCAATGAGGCTGAGGCACGATCGTGTTTTTTAAGCACGGTCGTGTCTCACTGCAAATTGATTTTAAAACGACTATAACTTCTAATCCGAGATAACTTACGGTGCGTACAACCAATCAAATCAAAGATCTTTGATTTGGTACCAAAATAAGAATGTAATGATCCAGTTTCAAACCCGAAAAATGTTGTTTAATAGACCTTTAAGAAGACCTCAGGAAAAGAGCATGATGATGGAGAGGGGAGAGGCATGACCCCACCGTGTTGATGTCCAGAAATGTGACTTTGCTCTGTTTTAGCTCCGAATTCACGTCCTATCAATGAAAACAAGCAAAGAGCAGTTCTCCAAACCAAAAGCGTGAAAGTAACAAAAACACATAGAAAGAGGGTGTGCAAATACAAAATATACTCATGAAATACTACAAAGTATTGCTAAACAATGCTTAGAAATATGCATAATTTACACACATCTGTCATCGACGAGAGGAGAGGAAGCTAAGAAGAAGAAGAACTTAATAAAGAAAAGTGGTCTCCACTTGCAAGAATAAGAAAACCATCATCCCTATGACTTACCTTTCTTGGTACTTATATAGTCGTCAGAAAAGTATCTCCACGTCAGATGTTTAACGCGTTTTTTACTTCATCCTGTATGAGTCAATGGAGATGCAAACTCTGACAATCCGTTACTCACTTCTCCACTCATTGATTGCCACGTATTAGGAAGAATGAATCAAGGGAACCAGCTCTGACATCCATGCTTACTTCTTCATTCATTGATCGCCACGTATCAATAGGAAGGCATTAAGGGAACCAGTTCTGATATCCATTACTAACTTCTCCATTCATTGATTGACACATATCAAGAGGAAGGCATTAAAGGAACCCGTTTTGACATCCACTACTAACTTCTTCATTCATTGATTGATATGTATCTTTACCCAGAAGCTTCAGAACATAACGCTTAAGAGAGGATAATTCTGATGCTCGGGAGATGAGGATTCCAATGTTCGGTGGAAACTACCCTCAATACTCGGTGGGAACTGGATCTTGATGCTCTGTGGAAGATGCTTCCAATGCTCGGTAGGAGCTACCTCTGATATTCGATGGAAGGTACTTCTGATGCTCGGTAGAAGATGCTTCCAATGCTCATTGGAAGGTCTTCTGATGCTTGATAGAAGATACTTCCAATGCTCGGTAGGAGATACTTTCGATACTCGGTAGAAGATACTTCCAATGTTCGGTAGAAGATACTTCCAATGCTCGATAGAAGACACATTCGATGCTCAGTAGAAGATACTTTCGACATTCGGTAGAAGGTATTTCTAATGCTCGACGGAAGGTACTTTCAATGCTCGGTAGAAGATACTTCTGTTACTTGGTGGAAGGTACTTCTGATGCTTGACGGAAGGTACTTTCTTAGGGATGGCGACTGGATGCTCAGGGATAAATCCAGTTACCATCAATAATAAACATACATCATAATAGCTTTTACATATATTATTCCAAATTTGTAGAAGTGCAGTCATATTTTTCAAATAATAATAATAATAATTAAATGTTTTTGAACTAACACTACAAAATAAATTACAAATAGTGACGGAGACATTATTTCGCTATTTCGTTGCTACATTGACTTAGAGATAGAATAGCAACGAAAATTTGTACGTCAAAAAATTTGGGTCGCAGAGGATTTTAGCAATGGAATTTACGTTTCCGTCGCTAAATAGCGATGGAGAATGTAATTCCGTCACTACATTTAGTGATGAAATTTATTATTCGTCACTAAAAGTAGCAACAAAATAGTAAATTTCGTCGCTAAATTCAGCCATGGAATTAATTTTCCGTCGCTATTTAGCGACAACAACGTAACTTCCATCACTAATTGTCCGATGGAAGCTAAACCTCCGTTATAATTATTAGCGAGGGAATCAATGATTCCGTCGCTCATTAGCGACGAAAATAAAGATTCCGTCGCTAAGAGATGAATTATTTAATCCCATCACTAATGTTCAGAATCTAATATCAAAACAACAATTAGAGATGAAATTCAATGATTTTGTAGCTAATTAGCGATGGAAATAAAGATTCCATCGCTATTTAGCGATGGAAATAAAGATTCCATCGCTAATTAGCGATGGAATCATTAAATTTTAGCGATGGAATCATTAAATTCCGTCACTAATTGCTGTTGCGAGACTGGCGATATTACATCCTGAACATTAGCGAAAACATCATTAATTCTATCACTAATTAGCAATGGATTCTTTAATTTCGTCGCTAATGTTCAGGATGTTGTATCATAACAGATTAGTGATGGAAATAATGATTCCGCCACCAATTAGCGACGGAATTAATGATTTCGTCTCTAATTAGCGACGGAATTAATGATTTCGTCTCTAATTAGCGACGAAATTAATGATTTCGTCTCTAATTAGCGACGGAATTAATGATTCCGTCTCTAATTGGATTCTGTCGCTAATCACTATTACGATATCCTGAACATTAGCGATCCGTCGCTAATTAACGACAGAATTAAAGAATCCATCGCTAATTAGCGATGGAATTAAAGAATTCATCGCTAATTAGTAATGAAATCATTAATTCCATCGCTAATTTTCATTTTTTTGGCAAAATCTATTCATTTTACGTTTTCCCTATTTACATAAAATGTAATAATCAATAAACCATCACAAATGATGGTTATCACAATATGTTTACACTACAGAACTAAACAACACAACATATATATATATATATTAACATTTACATAAAATCATCCAATCACAGCATCGAATCCAAACATACAATCAAAAACATAACAAACAATAATAAAATCCAATCCTATCAAATCCAAAAATAACAATGATACAAACCAAATATCTGAATACAATCAACTAATGATCTAATATAACAATCTATATTATCCAATACAAGACATCCAACTCAAATCTAATACAAAATCATCTTTAATCCTACAGGAAATAAGTTATGATAGGTTATGAATATAATAATATTTTTTTAAAGTTAAACTACATGATGGATAACTACTTATCATAAAAATACATAAACTGATAAACACAAATTTTACATTCTTTTTAAAAAAATATACCTTAGTTCAAATTTTTTGGATATCTACAGATAGTGATAGAAATATCATCGAATGAAATGGATCACAAAAAAATGTAATACAATTAGAGATTATATAATTTTAAAAGTAATAGCAATAATTTAAACATAGAGCTAAGTTATATGATAACATACCTCAAAATGAGCTACTCATCAGGGGTATCATTGGGATCCTGAGTTTCCTGGGACTCAAAACGATGTGGCTGCGGCTCTTGCGTCGAAGTGAATTGAGTTGCCATAACACACATATGGCGATACATCTCCTTAGTTCTGGCTTCTCTCTCGAGCAATCACCGCTGAATAACATCAGCTCCGGTGTCCCGATCAATCTTTGATTGCTCTAATCCAAGGAGCCCTTATACGATCGAAGACAACTTTGGCTTAGGAGCCAAGGCCATACAGGGAGATCTTCTTCCTTCCATCGATGACATCACAATAAATGTCATTAATCGCATTGGTGGATAGAGTCTGTGACTCCTCTTCCTCTGTACCAGGCTTAGACACTTGTGCAACTCTATTTGTCATTTCATCTTGTGAAAAAAATATTAAAATCCACATACAGTCTATAATTGTGTAATTGGATAAAGTTAATATTCTTGCGTTGATTGCTTGGGATCGCGGATCGATAAATGTGTCATCCTTCTTCTTATGCTTCTTGCTAAATACCTCCCAACAAGTAGGAGGTCTCTATAATTCAGCAATCTACATACAAAAAATGTAAGTACATTAAAACAAGGTCAATAATAGCAATAAATTTATCTCTGAACACTAAATTAACAAATTTACCAAGTCTACGACATGCTCCACAATAGAAGAGGATCTAGCAGTATGCTTTGTGGATTCGGTGCTTGTCCCAGCAAGCTCAGTCTTACGATTGCTTCGAGCAATCGCTGAATTTGACTATCATCTCTCTGTAGCCCAAATGACTCTCCAAGCCTCCCAAATATTATCAGGCACCTCAGATGACCTAGTTCCCCTCTGCCTCCACTTGTATAATAAGTCCTTGTAAAGTTTGGCGCAGTAGATGTTCCATGTTTCTTTAAATTTGGCCTCGTGACCCTTCTCTCAAATATATTTTTTCTGCAATACTATTGAGAGAATTATAATCAAAAGAATTTTATACTACACAGATGTTCTATTTATATTTAAAATACTTACCAAAAATTCACATAATAATTTTTTTAAAAAGTCATAGTCTACATGCCTCCATGTAGTATCGGTAGCACACATCCGTTCTTTGAATTTTTTTTATATGTACGATGCCACCTTATGTCCATCTAGAATGAAGCTGCATGAAAAATCATAGAATTATTAAGAAATGTATGATAAATAAAAAGAGTAGTAAGTACTGGAATTACTCAATACATAACTACTTACCAATCACCAGAAACCCTCAATATAGTGTGGCTACCTTTGTTTTGAGTTTTTCGCTGCCATTCAAGTTCAAAGAAGCGAACGAAGCTATTCACCCCCTCTAGCTCATACCGGTACTAACAAGTGGTATCAAAGCGAGGCCACTCTTCATCAGACTAACCGTCGGAAGAAGCAAGAGCTAGAGGAAGAGAAAGAAGAAGAAGTGAGCCCTAATTTCAACAAGTCAAGGACTTATCATCAAAGGAGCTCAACTTTACAATGGAATTCTGAGATGGATTCGGATACGACATCCGGGCACCTCCACCTTTTGGATTGGGAGGATTCAATCAATGAAAGGCTAGGGTGAAAATTTTCTTCATGATGGACATAGTGCAATGGTTTGCTCTAATGAAGGGATTTGAAGTCCCAATGGATAGCAAAGGAAGACCTCTCCGAAAGAACAAATAGAATGAGGAACAAATTCAAAAATTTGAGGAAAATAAAAAGTTAACTAAATTATTAGTTAATATTTTTCCTAACAATATTTTGTGTAAGATAGGCACATACCAAGATGCCAAGGAGTTATGGAGCAAATTGGCCAAGCTCCATGAAAATCCAACCTCAAGGATATTGAAGACAAATTGAAAGAAGGAGACTTATTGGATCAAGAATTGGAGGATTCGGACGTTGAGAGGTGCTCAACATTCGAGAAGGATATTGAAGAGTCATCAACCTCATGGATTGAGGAGGAGCATAGGCCATTGGCTTTAGAAAAAGATGAAACCTCAACATCCAAAGTCAACGAGGAAGTTTGTTCCACCTCTACAAGTCAAGGAAGCACAAATCGTGAAGGTATATCAATTTCGTGCATTAAAAATAAAAATCACATTATATGCTTTGAATGTAGGAAGAAAGGACACTATAAGAGCAAATGTCCAAGTTTGGTCAAGAAGAAGACCCAAGTGGCACCCAAGGTGATGGAGAAGCTAAGGGATCCCAATGTCTTGATTCACAAGGGAAAGGAGTACATTATATGCTTCACATGCAATCAAAAGGGACATTACCAAAATCAATGTCCAAAGAGGAGGTCCTCAATCAAGAACAAGGGAGAAAGCTCAAATCAAGGGGGAGCTTCTAAAAGTAAAATTAAGGTACCATTAGTTAATAATATTTTTCTTCACATCATGATAAAATGCATGCTAGACCTAAATATTATGATTTTAATATTTATTATCATGAAAATAGGAAACATGATAATTCTAAGGATAAATATGTGTCATATCATATTAGAACTACCTTATGTAAGGATAGGAAGATAGAAAATGATCTAGGCAAGAACCCTAAGCAAGTTAGACACATGCCTAGGAAGAAGAAAATCCAAAGAAATCATGAAAAGTCAAGGATTAATGACTTATAAATGAAAAATCAAGTTTTGATAAATTGGAGAAAACCCTTAAGGAAATGAAAAATAATGTAAAATGGTCAAAGAAGCAAAACCTAGGCTTAGATAGGCAAGAAACATTCAAGGGCAAGAAAGGTTTGAGATACAAACCTAAAGCCAAGGAGAATGTGTCATCATACCATAGAGTTCCATAT
>JBBUKS010000044.1:6774080-6804594 GCA_038050645.1 Hedychium gardnerianum
AGTATCACACAAATATGATAAACATCACATAATAATATAACCATAGTATATACATATCCATGCAATGTATACAATCATAACTCGCAAGGTAAACTACCTAAAATACATACCATACACGTGTGCAAAACTACCTCAAGTACACACCACACACGTGTGTACAAACCTACGATATACACCACATACGTGTGTACTAACATACGATACACACCACACACGTGTGTACCGCTATAAACCATGAATAGTAAAAAATGAGACGGCATGAATATCAAATTGATTAACTCAAAGGTCAAACATCTAAGTATCAAAATTAAGAAATGATATGAATAGAGTTAAGGTAATTAAACTATCTATCAAGACCATGTCTCATGCACTAAGATCAATGTACTAAAGAGACAAGGAAAGAAATACCTGCCTCAAATAGTAGAACATCCTAGCTATCTTCCAGATGGAAGATCTGGTTCCGAATCAAAGTCCTGCATCATAGAATACATCAATATCCTAATCCTAAACCGATCCTTTACTTGATACACAATACATCTTATAGAATTAAATCAGCTCCCATATCTATCCCTAATTCATTCTCTCAATTTAATCTGATAATTAATTATTCTTAATTAATTACCCAAATATAACCCACCGAAAAGTTAATGAACCTAATTCATTAATTATCCTACAAGCTCCAATTTAAATGATTCCATCAAACCTATTTAACTCCTTTAAATCCAACCAAATCTGTATCAAAATCAGATTATCAATACCTACCAATTAACCAAACCATCTTAATTAATGGAACAAACAAAACCAATTAGGTAAAGAGATTCGTTACCCTTAAGGTCAACTTCTTATCCTTCGATGGCGGCTCATGGCGGCCGACGGCGGTTCACTGCTCCAGTAGCGGATCCGGTGGCAAATCTGCTCATGAAGAAGCTGTCCAAGGTTGCATGGCTGGTCCCGATCGGGACCAAAGGTTGCGGAAGGGACGGACAATGAAGATGATGGCTGTGGAATGGAGGAGATGACTCCCGAATCCGGGGTGAACTCTGGTGGAGGTAGATGTGCCAGGAAGACTCGGATCCGAGTGCTCCCAATAGGAACAATTGCCGATAATGTTGAGGAGATGGTCGGTTGTTGGACGAACCCTTCCTCTCGTCTCAAACCTGATCAGAGAAGAAGGAGGCTCCTCCTCTCCCAATTTGGAGAGGAAGAGATGAGACACTAATAGCCTCTCCCAATCGGGAGGGGTTGGTGATGTTTTCCCATAGATGGCCGGAGGCTGACCGCGGAGAGGGCAGCGAGCTGGCTGTGTCTGGTCGGCGGCAACGGGGCGAGGGAAGGAGAGGGATCGGGAGATGAGGTGGTGGCTTTGGATGAGGGAGAGGAGTCGGGTTTGGGGCGGGGGGCTGGGTTAATGGGAATAGGATTAGGGATCCTTAACTGAGGGTTTCTTTTTCTATTTAACCCGTAAGTTACTTAATTCAATTAACCCCCAATTAATTGGTATTCTAAATAAATCCCCCACCAAACCTAATAAATTTCACCTCTCTATCATCGTATAAATTCGGTTTAAATCCCGAAAAATTCCTAAATTTTCTCAGAAATTTTTTATTCATTATTTATTATTATTTTATTATTATTATTTTTTGTCATATCTTACATGAAATTTCTTTGAACCCCACAAAGAATAGAGAGGATGTAGGGAGAAGACCTTGATGGGGAGGTGAAGAACCTCCTGTGGAGGAGGATTGTCTTTGTAAAAACCTTAACCCTAGAAAGGGGCTGTGAATAAAATGTAGAATTTAGGAAAGAAATATTGGATCATCTTTATGATGGTCAGATAATAACTACATAGGTAGATGTAGATTCATGACAAAACCCTAAATGTATGACTACTAATATAAAGACCAAACCAACTATTCTAATACCTCTAATGAAAATAAAGGGGTTGAGAGGCATGGAGACTGATAGAAAAGAAGGTAGCGGAAACAAATCTGCTTATGAGAGAAATTTGCTGGAAAAACATACAAAAAGGAGCAGAGAAAACATTTGGGGATGAAAAGTTGTGAAAACAAAATGGCAGTGGTGGCAGAGTAAATGGCAGCTGCAGTAGGAAGTAGGGTTTGTTGTATTAATATGGTAATGTATTATAATGACTGACTAAAGTTGTTTGATTGGTCAACTGCGTGGCTGAGAATCAACCAGTCTTTCTGCTGATGGACGCAATTTAAAAAACATAAGAGACTCATAAATCAGGGTTATTTTTGTGGTTGTTTGTCTTTGCATGTACTAAATTAAGAGAAAACTTATAGTTAGGCCACTCAAGAGATAGCTGATTTTACTGTGCCACACTTTGCACTGTGCTCTACAGGAATATTCAGCAAGTCAAGTCGATGTAAAACCACGTAATAGATCTACAACATGAGTGCAAAATTCATAAGATCTAATTAATATCTGTAGCCAAAGAGTAACAGAATATCAATAAGAGGAAACTTGAATCTCCATGAGTTGTATCCGTACTTGCCTCTTATTTTGGTTATTGCCTGCGCTCCTGATTATATCTTTCTGCAATTACATTCATTATTTCCTTCACTGCTTAGCATTAATTAAATGAACTATTTTAACTATCTAAGCTATTTAGGAGGCTGAGATTCTGGAACAGATTGATCGAGATGTAAAACGTACTCATCCAGAGATGGAATTTTTTTGTGGAGACTCTCCTATTGCTAAGACTAATCAGGTGAACAAGTGACAAACGTGCCACTCATTTTTTGCAATAAATTTGATGCATCAACTTTAGTTTCTTACTCGTTTTTTGTTTTTTTCAGGAAGCTTTAAGGCGTATGCTTATTATCTTCGCAAAACTGAATCCTAGTATAAAATATGTACAGGGAATGCACGAAGTTGTAGCACCTCTCTTCTATGTCTTCAGGAATGATCCAGATGGCACTAATGCGGTATGGACAATGTTAATATACTAAGACAAATTATGTTAATTATTTCACTTGTTTATTGTAACTTTCTGTAACATTATGGTCTCAATCGCTTGTACCATTCTATTATTGTTTAATTTTTATTTGACACTGATGATAGTTCATTTTGGGACAAAATTCAACTATGATATGCTAGAAACAAATTCAGGTTACAAGATTTTATTATGAGATTGCTAGCCATTCCAGTTTTTGCTTTGTACCACACTAGAGAATTTTTTCTTTTGTTCTGAGATAATTTGCCCCTTGCCTACTGGCCATATTGTCGGGATTGCCATGCCAACATATAATTATATTATTTCTTTAATTGTAATTAATTATAATAGGGAAACAGTCCATTACGGATGAAGTTGTAGAAAATTTTGTTTTACAAATAGTTTATTTTTATCGGAACATGTCTAAATAAATAATTAGTGGTCAATGTTTAGTAGTTACACAAGTTTATAGTAGTGTCTATGTAGGCAAAATATAGGGTTGGACCGAGAGGAGGTCCAAGAGGAGGCCTTAGGCCCAATCAACTAAGGGGGCCTAAAAAAAATTATAAGTTAATTAATTAGTTTTAGTTTTTAAAACCCTAGGTAACCTAATTATCCAAGCATATAGAGAGCCCCAAAAAATTTTTAGGCTCCTTTTAAATCATAAGCTGTAAAAAAAATAGGTTAAAAATGTTTACAATGCATCCCTGATGCGGTGATGGAAGATGTTCAACATGAAAATATAGATAGCTTATTTCTCAATAGGCAACACAAGTATTTGGATAGCAACCATCCATTTTCTTTAGATAATTCAGCATATCAATAGCTCTTTTCGCTTCTGCTGGTAAAGAACACTTCAAGATCATTAACTCCATATACAAATCATAACCGCCAATATCAGAATTTCCATTATGCCTCAATGATTGTTTTACAAAATCTCAATAAATTATCATCAACAACATATCTTAACCTCTCCAAATTAAATAAAAATTCAAAAGTTTCTTTATACTTTTAACATTGCTCAAACCGAGTTTGTAGTGAAGAAATAGCTTGATCCATTAAAAAGAGAAAATAATTAACTCTTAAAGAATTTTCAGTTGATTGTGTTATCTCATCATGATTACATTCATCAAATGATGTTTTTCTTTGAATACAGTTTCTACTCCCATTTCACTTGTCATTTGTTTAGCTTCTGTCATTACTTTAACAAATCCAGATTCTCCATAGTCTTTAAAAGTCAAAATAGGTCTTTTTAACTGATTAATAACAACATCGATATCTATATTTTCAGCTTGGAGAAGTTTGTTCACAATGTTGATTGCATGTAACAACTTATACCAAATTACTATGCTAAGCAAGAATTCAAAATTCTCAAGTTCATATGTTGCCAAGGACTCAACTTCACTCTTTGTTTTAGGATTCGAGTCTACCAAATCAATCAAAGTATCTCTTATTTTTGAAGTTTGCTCTTTTATAGGTTTCACACTTTCAACATGACTTTCTCAATTTGTTTGTGACAATGGCTTAACTGTTACACCTTCCACATGATCTTTGAAAATTTTCCATCACTGGTAGAAGAGAACACTATATAAAGGCATTGTATTACTCCAAACAATGACATAGCTTTGAGATAACAATTTGCCATATCACATAATGCCAAGTTAAGGCTATGACATCCATATGGAGTATAAAAAGCTTTAGGATTTATTTCAAGTAATCTTCTCTGTGCACCATTGTGTTTTCCTTTCATATTTGATCCATTGTCATACCCCGACCTCTTATATCATTAATATCAAGCTTAAGATTTCTCAATACATTGTTTAGTTCGGTAAAAAGTATGTATCATCTACCTTAAAAAATGCTATCCAATGTTCTTCTACCACCGCAGAATTTGTTGAATCATCCACACAACGTATTACAAGAAACATTTGTTGTTCATGACTTTCATCTAGACTACAGTCTATTATAACTGTGAAATATTTTACTGTTTTTACTTTTACAATAATGACATTCTTCACTTCTGTTGTCAACGTCTATATTAATTCATTTTGAATTTTAGGACCAAGATATGTATAATGCATTTCTTGTGCTTGAATACGACGAATGTGCTCTTGTATTATTGGATCAAAGTGAGCTATCATTTCAATCATTTGCAAGAAGATACTGTTGTTCTCAACATAAATTTTTTCATAATCTCCACGAAATGCTAAGTTATTTTTTGCTAGCCTATGCACAATAGCTATTATCCACTTTACTACTAATCTCCAATGCTCTTTTTCTTTGTTAATTTTTGCTTGAAAGCTTTCATCAATTGTTGTATTTCTTTACAATTTTATTTTCTAATTCAATCCAATTAGTTATACAACTAATATGCTCCTTACTTGCTTCATGTTTTTTAAGGCATCCACTCAAATTATGCCAATCTTTGTACCCTTCATTAGCTAATTGACCAATTTTATTCATGACACTTTCATTCTTAGACAACTTGCAACAAAAGTAGAGTATCTAAAAAAATTGAATAAACTAGCCATTTCTTATCACTTTTTCTCCATTTTGTAGTAACCGCTCATCATGCAAGGGATCAAAATGTTTACCCCTACCGTCTTTAGGAAAGAGGATGCCATTAATTCTAGTTGGTCCGTTTTCAACTAAGAAGCCCCTCATATTTTGACCAATTTTATCCCAATTCCCCGGATCATTAATATTCAAGGGAAATAAGCTATCTGCATTTATATTTTCATGCTGAACATCTTTTATAATATTAGCATTACCTTCGTCATTAAATTCATTTACAATGAGAGGATGACTTCTTTATTATCATTCTCCTTTATAAATTGATCAAATTCTCGATCCACATTCATTAAATCATCAGTTATTTCTTCTATCGACATTTTATTGTTGCTTGCAAAATATTTATCAATATCACCTACCTAGTTTTGAATTAATGGTTATCTTTGTTTTCTTTTTCTCGTTCGAGAGCCGGACAAAAGTTTAAGAGCCATTGTTTACTAACTATATCTAGGAAAATATTAAAAATATATTAGTGTAGATAAATTATTAAATTTTCTTTAAACAATTAACTCAAATATTTTAAATCTAACTCAAGAAATATGAACACATTACTCATAAATATATAAATGAATGATGTGTATACTTGCACAAGAAAGAACAACTAAAGAAATTGAAATACACTATAGCGATAAGATTAATTTTTTTATGATTTTCTTTTTTTAAATCTGAATACACAACTTTATAGAATCTCCCCTTAGCCTCCCATATTCTCAAGTCAATTAAGCAACAATGGAGTAATTTCAATTGCACACAATTTACGAATTTGTACCCAGGGGAAAAACTAATATACACTACCAAATTAATTAACTAAACAACAAAAAAATATCAAAGATAAAAAAGCACATGATACATCATTTAGCCAAGTGGAGCAAATTAAAAAATCTCTAGACTCCACGACACTCACCAAGATTTAACATGTTGCATAAGAAAGAAAGTACATCTACCAAAATTGAAAGAATGTAGATCTCAAGTCAGATGGAGTATAACAATTAATAAAAAAAATATACCACTTGAGTTTTGACTCAATAAAATGAAGGAGATGTAAATTGTCAAAAAGGAAGTAGATTATATAGTCGATTCGCTACCTATCAACGCCACTACATAGCCATTATCACATCACGACGTATATTCGTTGTAAAATTTTTTAACATAAGTTTTTTACATCTCGTGATTTAAAAGGTGCCTAAAATTTATCTTGGGCTATCTATATGCTTGGATAATTAGGTTACTTGGGGTTTAAAAAATTAAAATTAATTAATTAACCTATGACAATTTTTTTAGGGCCCTCCTAGTTGGTTGGGCCTGAGGCGGAGGTCTCTTGGGCCTCCCCTTAGGTTTGACCCTGCTATTTTGGTTCCAGTCGATTGCTACTTGGTTCCAGTCGATTGAGGATTAAACAAAATTGAATTTAATGTTTCTATTCAAGAGGTAGTCGATTGAAGTCAAGGCAGTCGATTGGATTTTCTAGATCCGTTGATTGCTATGACAGAATATATGTAAGGAGTCATTTAGAATATAAGTTGTAGCTCTAACATTAACATTTGCAACAAATATTGTTCACTAGAGTTGATTGATGGAGAGGCGGGTTTATTGATTGTTGCATAAATAAATAAGACAGTTGTAGAAATGGAAGAGACTATAAATATTAATAGAAATTTTGAGGGATTGGCCAAGGCTAATAATGGTGAACAAAAGCTCTCAGAAAATTCATTCCAAGCTCCTTTACTATCACATTATTTTCTTCCTCGTACTCAAAGTTCTATTCTCTTATAAGAAGAAAAAGTTGTAAGAGGTTTTCCGGCCTTCAGTGCCGTTGAGTAGGAGAAAAATAGTGGAAAATTTTGAGGATGATCCACTAATGGATTATAGGGCATGGATTATGATCCAAGGGTTGTTGAACTACACTAAATATCTTGTCATGCATACTAATATTGGGCATGGATTATCTGTTTGCGTTCTTGTGTTTTGGTTGTTATAATTTTTGTATATTTTCTGTCATGCATACTAATATTGTAGGGACAAACAAATGTAAGCAATCAAGTTTAGCCCTCCCTCCCCTCTCTTAACCTTTATTCATGATTAATAAGTGGTATGAGATAGCTTTTAAGTGACTAATTTGGGTTTAATACTTGAGTACCTCCATCCTTTGGAATAGGAGATTTTGCCTATGGGAAGTCAAGGATAGAAAGAATAGCTAGCCCAGGTGTCTAGATATTGCGAATTTGTTTTGTCTTGATGGGAGATTTTGGATAAGAGGAGAACGCCCCTCAAGAGGAACAAATGGAGTAAATTTAGAAATTGGAGCCCGATGACAAAGTAATAAAATTGTTAATTAGTGCTTTGCCTGAAGATATTTTGGGTAAGATAGGTGAGTACAAGAACGCTCATGATTCACGGAACAAATTGGTCAAATTTGACGAAGATGAAGAAAGAGCCCAAGGAGAGTTAATCTTTGGCACAAGAACGACGGAATTTGAAAGCTAAGAGGTGCTCAATATCCAAGGTGGAGGTTGAGGAAGCATTTACATTATCTTTCGAGAATGAAGGGGAGGACTGACCATGACACCAAAACAAAAGGAAACCTTAAATCTTTAGATTCATAAGTGATGATCCTTCAACCTTATTGGTTGTGGAAAAGGAATGCACTACCCCTCTAAGGCTCAAGGATCTCACACCTAAAGGTATACATTTTAATTGATAAAAATCGTATATAATATAATATGCTAAGTGTAGGGAACGAGAACATTACAATAATAGGTGCACTACTTTAGCTAAGGAGAAGCCCAAGGGAATGTACTCATGATGCAAAAAAAGAACCATGTTGTATTGTTTTAAATGAAATTAAAAGGGACACTACTACAATTGATGTCTAAATGGGAGGCAACTCAAGAAACATAGGAGAAACTCACATTAAGAGGGAGCCCCTAAGATAAAATGTAAGGTATCATCATCCTCTTGCAATTATGCTAATTTTAATGATATATCTTCTAATTATGATAGGAAACATGCTAGTGTATGCTATAAATTACAAGATTTTAGTGCTTCATATCATAACAACAACAATCAAGGATACTCTTCGGGTTAATTCTAGAAAATTGCATCATAGAAATAAAGAATGTAAGATTAGGAAATTAATAGTGTTCTAAATTTCGGGCTAGGCGGCCGTTTAGGCGCTAAGCCGCCAACCGCACCGAAAAAGTGATAGACGGCTAGCCTAGGCGGCGCACTTGCTTTTATAAGTTTAAAGCCCTAAAATCTTCTTCTACCTCTTCGTATGCCTCTCATCTCACCGTCGTGGATTCTGCTTCGATCGTCTCTCATTCGAGGTAAGTTCTTTGCTTTTCTATTAATTTCTGTCAATTTCTTCTTCGTTTCTTCTTTGATTATTCGAGGTGTTGCGGCACGCGAAGCGAACTTCTGGTGGCGTGCGAGATGTTTCAATGGCACCGAAAGCGTCGTGGGATGCCTCCGGCGTCGCCGGAGGCGTCACGATCGTGAGGCAAGCCACTGGTAGCGTTTCCTATAAATTCAACTTACATATAAATATTTAATTAATTCAATTAACTCTCAACTTAAATGGGGTAGTTCGAACAGACTTTCAGAAAGCCTAATTAAATTATCCTAATAAAATATATAAAAATATATTTAAAATAAAAAAATTCTAATAAATTTTATTAATTCATGAAAATCAAATTTAAATATATAAAAAATATTTTTTTTTAATTCATTAAAAAGATTTAAAATTAAAAAATTTGATAAATTTTATTAATTTATATAAATCAAATTTAGATATATAAAAAGTATATTTAAAATTAAAAAATTCTAATAAATCAGATTTAAATATATAAAATCAGATTCTAATAAATATGTGATATTTTATTAGTAGTGTAATTTTGAACTCATTTTAAATTTGATGTTATTATGTTGGAATTATAGTATGTGATTTATTATGCAATTTATGTTGATACCGTGGAATCCACCTAGCGGCACCTAGTCCCCGCCTAGGCGCTAGGCGTTGGTCTGGCGCCCGACTAGTGCCTAGCGAATTTTAGAACTTTGGAAATTAGAAAAGGAAAATTAAATTTTAAACTCAAGATTTGATCAATTAAAAAAGATTTTAAAGAAAATAATAAAGGGATCTAAGAAACAAAACCTATGATTAGAAGCCAAGAGTCATCCAATTGCAAGACAACGTGCCAATCTATCATAAGGTTGCTTTTGACTATAGGGCTGAAAACGAGTCGAGCCGAGTCAAGCTTTACAGTGTTAAGGATTGTTTGATAAGGTTACCGAGCCGAGCCTAAAATTAACCAAACTTTTCAAATAATTGTTCAAGCTTGGCTTGGTTTATTTTTTTTGAGATCGAGCTTGGTTCGAGCTTGGCTCGTTTAATTGGTATCGAGCTTTTAAACAAGCTCAATTCAAGCTTGGTTCGAACTCGAATCAAGCTTGGCTTGTTTAGACATTAACAAGCTTTAAGTCGAGCTTGTTTGTTTGTTTGTTTAAAAAAAATATTTATAAGCATTTGTTTGATAAGAACTGATTTGTTTATTTATAAGTTTAATAAAGCTCATCATAAACTTGATTACTCAAAACCTATAGAATAAATATACTTTAATGACCATAATAATCATAATAAAGAAATATCATTTATAAAATCTTTAAAAACTACATCAAATAGGATCAGAATTCATAACTCAAATAAATAAACCAAATAGGATCAGAATTCATAACTCAAATAAATAAACCACATGAGAATATAACTTTGCACCAAAACCACAAAACAATTATATAGAGTATCCAACTTCAAATTCATAACTTTAAAATAAGAAGTCATACTTTATTACAAAAATATTACTAAGTTGCAGTGTCTCCAGAATGCAACTTCCCCATCTCCAAAGACTCACCTTACCCTTTCAGCCTTTCTCATCCTAAAAAGAAAAAAAATCAACAATTAAGATTGCAATATATTACAAGTGTCAAATTTATATTATAGTGAGAGGAAAAGAACAATTTAGCCAAATATATATGTATATATATATATTTTAAAAAACTTTATTATATGCACAATCAAAAGGAGTTAGTAGAATTTAGTTCGATAACTTATATTAGCATACTAAAAAAAGATCATCACTTACCAGAAGTCAATCACAACAAACAATATTAAAGGATCAATAATTTAATAAAAACATACCGTCAAGAACCATTGCTTTAGCATATGAAAATGACTAAGATAAATTATCCTATTCAAAATAAAAATATCATAAGTTAAATACTAAATTATGAACAAAAATCATAAAAACAAATAATGAATTACCTTTTTCTTTCTTTTGATACCATAAAGATGACGAAACAAATCCTCGCCACAAAGTAGAACTTGAACTGTTTCAACTCCTAATGAAGCACGATAATTATTGATCACCTTACCACTAGCACTAAAAGTTGATTCTGAAGCAACAGTAGTAATGAGAATAGATAATATGTCGCAAGCCATCTTTGACAAAATTTGAAATTTGAGGTTGCTTGTTTTCCACCACTCTAATGCATCAAAGTGAGTTTTATTATTTTGACATATATAAACACCATCATCTAAATAGATGTCTAATTCAGATTTGGCATGTTGAACAATATCAATATTTCTAATAAAATTATTAAACTTAGACCGTCCTGTCGCAATAGCTTTTCCTTTATCATTATTTGCATTTGAAGTGGTGTTAAAACCATCACCATTTGAATCACCATTGAGATTTTTGTTGAATTTTTCTTCTGCATGTGTGGTGACATATTCATTGTATAACTCATATAAACTATTCTTCACTAAAACAATTTGACTTCATGCGCAGGATAAATTATAGGAAAAGCAAACTCAATAAGCTTCATTTTGTTCCTAGGATCTAAAATAGCAGCCATAGAGATTACCAAATTGCATTGACCCAGTACTTATCAAATTTAGTCTTCATATTTATAGTCATTGCTTTCATGAATGAACTCCCAATTAAAATTTGTTGATCTGGTATCTCTTTCACTTGCCAAAGTTCAGGAATAAATAGATTTGAAGTAGGATATTCACTACCTGTAATATATATGAAATTGAAAAAAGGTTTAGTATCAAATAAATAAGTGGAATGGTTAGGGCTGTAAATAAGCTGAGAGAATAACTAGATAAAAATACTCACATGAGTCTATTAAAATAAATATTTAACTAATCGAAATTGATACCTGAGATGATTTTAGTGAGTTTATTAATAAGCTCCAAAAATGAACAAACTTCTTGAACACGAATCCAATCCTCTTCGCTGGGTAAATATTGATAATTAGAATCTCTTTGTTGATAACGAGGAAATACATCTTTGAACTCCAAAGCTGACGCAAGCATGGCATAAGTAGCATTCCACCGAGTGCAACAATCCAATATCAACTTTTTTGATGATAACCTCAATTGTTTGGTTATGTCAGAAAAAATGTGAAGGTGTGCCTCAGAAGCTGAAATATGCTTTACACTTTCTCGAACATTTTCAATTATACTCTGAATTTTAGATAATCCATCTTGAACTAAAATATTTAAAATATGAGCACAACATCTAACATGAAATAGTTGTCCATTTAAAGGAAGCTTCTTTTGGAACAAAAGATTTTCTCTTAAAATTCTTACTGCAGAATCATTGTTAGAGGCATTATCAACAGTGGTTGTCCACACTTTACTTTCTATACCCCATTCTTGCAAACATTTATATAAACTATCATATAAGACAATTCCAGTATGAGGAGGTGGAACATTGCAAAAATTTAAGATCCTCTTTTGCAATCTCCAATCAGAATCTATGAAATGACATGTTAAAACCATGTATTTGAGTTTCTGCCCTGATCTCCATAAATCTGTCAAGATGCTAACTCTATTAGTATCTTTCAACAAGGACTTGATCCTTTTTTTCTCCATCTCATAGCTAGTTATACAATCACCTTTAACTGTTGCATGCAAAATCCTTTAATAATTTGGAGTAGTCGTTCTCATTAAGGCATTGAACAAATCATACTCAACAAAATTAAATGGTAATTCATGCACCATAATCATGTGAGACATGACTTCTCTAATTCTCCCTTGATCATATATGAAGTTTGTTAATTCACTCGTACTCATAGAAGTTGTAGTCTGAGCAAGATGGAGTTGTTTTTTACCCTTATTCAATAAAATTTGGCGTCTTGTACAACTTTTTAGATGTCTAAACAATTGTGTTGTGGTGCCATCCTTGTTCTTTGAAAATAATTGGCAACAGTGGTTGCATTTGGCTTTTCTTGTGCCATTAGAAAGACTAACTTCACTAAAGTCTTCCCAAACTTTTGAAGTCTTTTTTTCTTTTCTTTTTATCAAATGGACTATTCTTATTTTCTTCAACTTCTTTATCAATATTTGCCTCAATAATAGAAACGTTTGTCTCTTCCATAGATGACTGAAGATAACAAAAACCTTAAGTAAAACCGAACAAATGATGTTGAAAATTTGTCACTAATTATAACAAAAGTGAACTGATAATATATCATATAGAGTTAACAAGACATATCAAACTTAATTAAACAAAACAATGGAGTAACCACTGAAAAAAGGAGAAAAAAATAAAAATTACCAGCCTTTTATGGAGCAAGGCAAAGCACTAATGGAAGGAGCAAGGTAGATCGCTAATGGAACGTTAGGTCGAAGAGCATGCGACGCTGATCAGTGTGGCCAGGAAAACGAGTTTGGAAGTGCAAGATCTTGGTTAGTGACAATGATTTGGTGGACCAAGAGGACGGAGAAGAGTAGTATGAAAGCGAGTTGTGAGGAGAAGAGAAAGAAAGAAGTAGAAACAAGAAGAAAAATAAAAAAAGAATGAAGAAGTGGAAAGAAACCTGAAAATCAAATTAGATTTTTTGCTGGAAGCCGAAGAGGCAAGAGTCGGGAATAGCACACTGCATGGCTGCACATTGACACTGGGACGCTGCAAGCCTACAATGCCGGTAAATTCGATCAACCTGTAAGGGCAGTGCCCTACTCCACTCATTGCTGGCAAAGGCAGGAGGAATTAGAACCTAGAAAATTGGTTTAAAAAAAAATAATAGTTGATAATCAATTTAAAAAATAGGAAAATAACAATTTAAATTTTTTTTACCCATCTTAAGAATTTGAAATATATTTAATATTATGAATTAAATATTTCTCTACCATTTAATATTCATCGAGAAAAAACATTAATAATCTTATTTAAAATTTAAATTGAGTATTTGAGTTCAAAATAAATTAATTAATAATTATCAGAATAATAATTAATATAATTTATCAAAAGTATAATAATTAATATTTATTGATAGTTAAAAAATACTATTATTATTATTATTATTATTATTATTATTATTATTTGGTTAATCCAACTATATATATATATATATATATGTGATTTATTTAAATAAATCTATATTTAATTAATTAATTATGTATTATTTTAAATTAATTAAATTAACATGAAACTTAACTTATATATTCTTTTATAAATAAAATCAAAGTCACTTTATCAACGTGATATATGTTACTACTCGCCCGAATAATAATATAATAGTTAGGCCCTCTAATAGATAATTAAAAGATATGAGGTTCGAATCTTAGTTACAACGTACTACAAGAGATTATTTTCTTCAGTAAAAACGGACCTAAGAATGTTGGTCATCTGGATGGACCTCCATTAGTACTTTCGATTTATCATGATAGTTGATGGAAGATTTTCATGGAACCAAACCGATCGCCCTAGGTTGGATGTAATATGATTAATTTTTTTTTTATATGTTACTACTTGATAATTTTTATTTTTGCTAGGAATTAAACAAAAATCAATCGAGATGTCAAGGTGAATTATTAATTTTTTAAAAAAATTGATAATCTATGTATCCAAGCCTTCGATCCAATTAATCTTGAAAGAGAATAATTTTCTCCTAGCTCACCCACCAATAAATTTGAAAGCACAAATAACAATCCACACAATAACCCAAAAGTCCTAGCAATTCGAACGTAGGATTCATTGCATGCTTTAGGGATTGCAATCTCTAAGATTCAAATCCTCGGTGCTCGAGATGACCCATTGTGTGCTTTAAGGATTGCAAGGAACCCAATGAAGGATACCGATCCGAATGGAGGAGGATATATGGAGAGATTTTTTTGGACACGATTAAATAATTTGATAATCAAATATGAGGATTTTTGGATTTAGGGTTATGGAGACGATTTTGGTAGAATCTTATTCATATTCGACTCAAATACTCGATTAAATAAGATTTTGACCATTATAAATATTCATTGATATTTTTTCAAATCCAAAAATATTATTTGATTAAAAAATTAACTTAACCTATAGGATTATTTATAAATTATAAAATATTTTGTGCCTTGTTAATTGTAATTAGAAGTGCAATAGAGTAGAGGTAATTTTTAATAAAAGATAATTCTAATTATCTTAGTTAATTCTAATTCCTAAAATTATAATTTGAGTTAATTACTATATAAAATGTATTTCTAAATTACTATATAAAATTTATTTGTTAATTGTTATATAATTTAATTAATTATTCATATTCTAGTACTCCAATAAAATCATAATATTAATAAACTTATAATTCGTCCATTATTTTTATTGCTATTTATTTAAGTTGACATATATTATCAGATCATCTTAACAAACTCAATTAATAACTATAAACAAACTCATAAACGAGTCCACAAATAAGCTCATAAACGAGTCCATAAACAAGCTCATAAATGATTCACGAACATTGTTCACGGACATTGTTCATGAACATTAACAAGCTGAACACGTGTTCAAGCTTGTTCATTTAGTTTATCAAGTTGTTCAAGCTTGTTTTTTTAATTGACTTAATGTATATTGAACGAACATAAACGAGCTCTTATCAAGTTGAACATCACTGTTCACGAACGCTTAGTTCATTTACAACCCTATTTGACTATGACACTAAATCAAAAAAATCTTCTAGGTCTAGGAGTGGTAACAAGGTTTCAAGCGAGGCCATCCCGAGAGGTGACTTTGATAAGATCATCAAGTTTAAGGCTTCTAAGAAACCTAAGAAGGTTTTTAGGAAGGCATCAATAAACATTATCCCTTGTGAACATCTTGAAAACCCAATAAGCTCTAATAGGTATTGGATTACCAAGGGTGTGATTTCATCATGCTAAATGGTATAATATGTGTCAACTAAGTTGGGAGAGTAGTTAACTCAACCATGATAAATATTGGCATCTCAGGGGAATTTTTGAGTGAGATATCTAAAGTTGAAATTCTAATTTTATTTTAGAAGGTTTTAGAAGGATGATGACAAAAATTGACATCCTAAGCATGAGTGTCAATTGAGAATCTCTAGTGTAGACTTTATGATCACCTTAGTTTTAGGTTGAGCTTTGAAATCATCTTACAATATAGGGTTAACTTGTTTGTGTATTTAAACAAATAGAAATAAGCAAGATGTTAGGATGATGTACTAAATTCAAGATGTATGATGTAGTCTATCTAGATGAACTAAGTATCATTAACACATATATTTTGTTCTTGGATGATTCTTGATAGTTGCATTCTTAAGCCATTTTTGAGCAATTCCAAAGCAAGAAAAAGCAAGCAACAGTGAAACATTCATTATTAATTTAGTTTCTTGTATTGTATTTATTTTTTCTTTATTTGTATTCTTATTTGTATTTACTATAAGAAACAAATGTTATAAAGGAGAATGAGGGACTCTAGGAGTGATCCACTGGGACATTATAGGCCTTGAGGAGTTGGGGCTTGTCGAACCACAGCTTGTGCATCGTCCACACCAATTGTATCATACAATTCACTCATAGCTATGGTTTAAATCTCGTGCCGTGCTGAGGTTTCGGTCACCGAAATTGTATTGTATCGTGTCGATATAGTTTCGGTATGTTTTAAATATAAAATATATTAACTAAAAATAAAAAATAAAAAAATATATATTTTTAAAAATATTATTAGATTTTAATTAAGTCTCTTTAGATTATCTCGATCATAGCTAGGAGTTGATTAAATTTATTAGCTTAAATATTTAATCAAACCCAAGTTAAAAACTCCTCTCCTCTTCCTTTTCGATGACCCTTCTGTTCTGTGACGACCGCATGCACGCGCGGCCCGCGCGATGCGTCCGAACGCATTGTCGGGCTCGCAGGATGCGTTCAGATGTGTGCCAGGATCGTGTGACCTGTCGTCGGGCTCGCGCGACGCGTCCGGACGCATTGTCGGGCTCGCGGGATGCGTTCAGATGCGTGCCAGGATCGTCGCCGGGCCTGCGCGACGCGTCGCCGGGCCTGCGAGACGCGTCCGGATGCATCGTCGGGCCCTCGCAACGCGTCCGGCGTGCCGACACCATCACAGTGCTGGTCCACGGGCGGAATGAGATGTTTCACCCGTATCGGGCGAAATGACTCGAGATTTCAATCCATGTTTACTAATAGAACCTTTTTAATTACAAAATTAAAAGAAAGCTTAATATTACCTATATTGGTTATCTTGAGCTCTCTACTATTGCCAAAAGACGTATTTCCCTTGACCTTAAGCTTGATGGTTGTGAATTTTCTTACATCTTCAGTCGTACCTTGAGCACCCACTATCTAGGAATCAATCTGAATGCTCTTCCTTAACTTGTACCTATTCAAATATGAAAGACTAAATCTTTAGGTACCTAAACTTTTACAATGTTGTCCTAGATATACCTCTAGTAACGTTCTTAAGCAAAAAGGAAGTGTTTTTTTATAAATTAGAGACATATAAGAAACCTCCTTTTGCTTTGGCTTTTATCCAAGGCTAGCCTTGCTCTAAATGACACGTTCATCCCAAGGATCATATCAAGATACTTGAGCTTGACATGAAGTATTTCTCGATTCTTTTATTTGCAATTTCAATGATGGATTAAGTTTTTTAACATGGTATGATCTTCCTTCTTAATTCTTGAAGAGGTCTCTCCTAGGGCTGAGTATTCGGTCAAAACCGAATCGAACAAATTGAAAACCGGACAAACCGATTTTTTTTCGAACCAACCGAATCGACCGATTTTCCTACGAAAATTGAATCGATAAAATATCGGTTAATTCGATTTTCGATTGAATTAACCGAATTAACTGAAATTTTAAAACCTTATTCGGTTTTAAATAAAAAAATGAGATTTTGTTTAATTAATTATATTTTTAAATAAAAAATAATCAAATTAATATTCTTATTCGGTTTAATCGAATTACAAAATTTAAAACCGAAACCAAACCGATTTTTTTAAAAAACCAAAAACCAAATTAACCGAACCGAATTTCAAAATTCGGTCGGTTCGGCTAATTCGGTTTTACCGAATTTTTGCTCACCTCTAGTCTCCCCCGTAAGGACTTTAAGCTCCTTAATGAGTGACTTAATCTTTTCCTTCGATTTAGCCAAGGAGTTAGTGAAGCAAGTAATAATTGTCCACATGAATAAGCTTCTTCCTCGTTAGTGGTTAAATCCTTCACTTCATCAATGGCCACGAAAGCATGTGTCAGCTAACCCTGTGAAGCTCTTCTTCATCAATGGCCCTTGATGTCGCATTCAAGGCGTGTAATACTATACTTCGGTTTAGTTTTCGCTTGGGATTTCCCTTGTTTCTTTGAATTCCCAAAGATTTTCTTCACATCCTTCTTGTTGAACCTTTTAATCTTGGGCATCTTCTTCACAAAATATGTCATCTCACTGGTAGAAATGTGTCCCTTGCTCTAAGTTTTGAGCTTTGACTCGGATGTGGTAGAAATGCCTCAGATGTGGTTGATTTGTCTGTTTGTGTTTTATGGTTTGGCTCTGTTCTTGACTTAGTTCTTGACTTAGTCAACTAGGTAGTCAATTGATACATTGATTAGTCGATTGATGTCTATGATCAATTCACTCCCTATCAAAAAGAAATGGACAAGAAAACTTTTGTTCAGTTACATTATCTAGGTGCCAATCGGCTAGGTAGTTGACTGATACATTGATCAATTGATTCAACATCAATCAAAAACGAATAGAATGATTTTGTTCAGGTAATGTTTGGGTTGATTAATACATTGATAATTTGACTCAAATGCTTAGCTAATTGTTGATCAAACCAAACAAGGTTTCTATTTGAGAGGTAGTCGACTGATCGGTCAATTGAAGTCAAGGCGCTGACTATTGAGCAGATGTCTGAGTTAAAACATTCAGATTCACAACAGATACTATTTAGGAGTAGATGGACTGAGCAGTTGATTGATCATTGCGCGAACAAATAGAACTGCTGCACAAATGGAAGAGCATATAACAAATAGAGATCTCAGGGGATTGGCCAAGGTTTGCAACGATGATCAAAAGCTCCCAGAAAATTCAGTCCAAGATCCTTTACTATCATTTTCTTTTGTCTTACATTATTCGCTTTCTCCTTATACTCAAAGCTCTATTCTATTGTAAGAAAAAGGGGTAAGAGGTTTCTCTACCTCCAATGCTGTTGAGAAGGAGAAAGATAGTGAAAAACTTCAAGGGGAGATCCCTTGATAGACTATAGCCTGTGCAATAGGAGCCAGGCTGCCCAACCATGTTAAATATCTCGTCTTTGTTTGCATTTCTGTGTTTTGGTTGTTTGCTACTTTTGTATATTTTCGGATGCCCATACTAATATTGTAGAAACAAGCAAAAGAAAGCGATCAAGTCTATTCAGCCCCTAGCCACTCTTCAATTTCTAAAAATCCTATCTGAATTCTTTTAAGCGCAATAATTTTATCGGTGAAACTGTCCACTATGGACTAGGTCTCTAGAAATTATTTGTTTTACATGTAGTTTGTTTTTATTAGAATAAATCTAAATAAATAATCCCACTCACTTTGCAAGTTAAGCCAAGTTCATAAGTGTCCACATGTTTACATTAGCAAGTTTCATCAAATTATCTCTCTTTTCATCCCTCCTTGTATCTCTTTTCTTCGTCTCTCTTACGAGTTGATCTATTTTTATCTAATCTTTTCTCTCTCCTTTCTTTGTTGTTGTCTATGGTGCTTGATCCCTTATGATCATAACAGTTGGATTTAGAGTTAGCTGAGTGACTATTTTCAATAGAATACATTAGTAATCACCAAATAGGTGATAGAAGACAAGAAGATGACTAACAATAAGTTTATTTGAAACATGGAGAAGCAAGGTCTACAAAATTGTTTTGTGCCCATTGACATGATAAAACTTATTATTCTATTGTCCAATCTAGAACAAGATTTATACAAATGCATCCTTTTCTTCTTGGATGAGGTCTCCAGCTCCTCCAAGTTAAGGGGCTATTACCTTGTCCTTCTCATCTCCTTATGCTTCTTCTCTTCAGCAGTCCCTCCCTTTCTCTGACACCATGCATCTATAATATCATTTTGATCAAGGACTGATACCTCAATTCAGAATGATTTTATCTTCTTCCCATAGATTCCTCTACTAATTGGTTTTGTGAGCGTCATGTTTTGGTACACTAGCATGGCATTGACACGATGGAGGATCACATCCCCAGCTCAAAATGATACTGGAAACCTTGTAACCCTTGTCAGATCCTCTCTTGTAACTGATGTTGACACCATATGTCCTCAGATTGACAGTATATTGTTCTAACCAAGGACAGATATCCCACATCAGAATGATACTTTAGACTTTGAACAAAGATTAATCTAGATTTCTCCTTCAAGAAGTAGAGAGTCACTTTCAAGCAATGAAGATGTGTTGGAATACCAAAAGGTTATATGAGAACTCTAGAATGTTTGGAAAGTTTTCAAGTATTTTTGGAAGTATTAAAATCAAGTTTTTCAAGGGGCAAGGTCATGTAATTATAATATCATCACTTTCTTCTATTTATTCTAGGTTTATAAATAGATAGAATGCTTACCTGGAGTGTAGCAATAAAGTATTTAACTTGTGTTTTCTTCGTCATCTCTACTTCTTTCCTCTAACGCTTCCCTCTTCTCTTCAACCTCTTACTATGATTAGCTTGGAACAATACCTTATTGATTCATCCTTCCACTGATATCATGTGTCACTACTTTGGCACAACATCAACACAATATCATGTGTCAATACTTTGATATGACATTGACACAGTATCGTACTAGTTGGGGATAAATACCTGACTTGAGTTGACTTTAGACCTTGAAATCCTCATTAGTTCCTCCCTCTTCCAAATTGATATCGGCACCATCTGTTGACAGCCCAATGTGATACCGGTAACTATTGTTCTAGCATAGGATTAAAACTCTAACTCGGAGTGATACTTTAAAACTTGGGACAGATTAATCGAGAAGTCACTTTCAAGAACTGGAGAACCACTTTTTGGAAATGTATTTGTTGGAATTGCAAAATGTAATATAACTTTTTAAATTATCTTGAAAGTCTCTTGGTCTTTATGACATTATGAAGAAGTTATCTAGGGACCAAGGTGGTGTAATTATTCTATCATCACTTTCTTAATTTATTTTGGGTATAGAGATAAATTTTGTATTATGATAGTAGTAATCAGTAGCATGGAGATATTTAACTTAATGTTTTCTTCATCAAATCTCCACTTCTCTCCAATTTCTTCCCTTTTCCCTTGTACTTTTACCTGTACTCAGGTCGTACACTAGCTAATATAGAGCCAAATCATTTCTTCTGTCTTCTTCCAGTCTCCCTAGAAATGAGTAACAAAGGGAGTTTGAAGCTAGTCACACAATTTCACACTAGAATTTACACTAGACTTGTCTGATGAGTGCCTACAGAGAACAACTTGTCTACTTTTAGTTAGACTTCTCCAAATAAAGTGTTTAATCTTTTATTACTCTACCATGCCTTCTTCATATTCATACATTTGCTAAAATTAGTTTGTAGTTACATCAATTACCAAATAAAACTATATCCATCCCTTCCATATGTTCACTGCCAACACTTTTCATCTATCCATCGTACAATTTGTCCATTTTCAAAGGCGCATCTCTTATGCTTGCGCCTCAGTAACATCATCGCACAACTGCCAAGCATCATCCAACACAACTTTGCATTTTTTTTATATGCAGAGATTCCCCATTCCTTTGCCTATCATATCAATGAAATGCATTCCGATATTACATCAAAGACCAATCTAGAAGCCACCATTGAGGAATGAAGATTGGTGAATACATAAAGGCTGTGTTCAAACTCTAAAGTTATCATTTGAAGTTTTAGTGTCTTTCTGAAAGAAGGGAAAAATTTGTCTAGAGACTAAGGCCATTTAATTATTAATACAATTGCTTTTTAGGTTTCACTCTATGAATATATGAATCTTCTCCCTAGGCAGCAACAAAGAAATATTAAACTTATATTTCTTTCTTAACTTTCCTTTTTTCCACTCCACTATTCCTGTCCCATTGTCTCCTTTTCCCTCTCTTCATCCTCTTTGTATAATCAATTTAAATTGTCACATTGAAAATGAAAATAGATGAAACTGGTACAAGAGGAAGATCCAATCTATTTGACTTTTCATCGATCCCAGTTTGAGTTTTTGTGAACTTGGACAAGAGGAAGAGGAGTCTTCATCTGTCACTTAAATCTACATTAAATCATTTAACCTTGTGATAAAAGTTTGAATACACTCATCCAACCTTGGGCACCATTCACTAGATTTGGCAATTCACCCTTCTCTTTTTCAGTCATTACCAATTAAGAGAACCAAGTGATAGTGGTCGATTCTTTTGTTAAACACCAATAACCTTTGTCAAGTAATGGTGGTCAAAAGTCTCCCCTTTTGTTAAACACCAATTAGGATGTACTTGAGAACTTAACTAAACTCTACAGTATGAAATATTAATCAATTAGATGTTACATTAAAATAATTAGTGTTGTTTAGTATTTTTATTATGAAAGATATTTTTATTCTTGTTTACCTATATTAATATAACACGATTCTATTATTTAATCATCTCATAAATGTAAGTATATAACCTGTAAAATTATGATGAGTCCATCAAATAATAATTTGATACTATTAATCTAATAATGAACAATGGATTTCATTATTTATCAATATATATGTGCTATTTTAATGACAAATAAAATATATTACTTTTGAACACCTTTTGTAATGTTCTATGTGAAATAATTTTTATTTTTCTTTCATTTTTTCTATTTTCCTGTCTATATTGATTTTATTGGTCCAAAATGACTAATACGTAGATATTGACTGTTTAATTCTGATATTGATATAACCATATTTCTACCTCTACCTTCCAGCTTAATTCTGACTTGTGAGAAAATATGTTTTCTTGTCTTCTTTTTTATCTGACCATTATTTTGAGACACTTCTGATTAATATATATAATCATGATGTACGCAGACTTTTGCAGAGGCAGACACATTTTTCTGTTTTGCCGAACTATTCAGTATTTTCAGGGATATCTTCTGCAAACAACTTGACAATAGTGTTGTTGGCATCCAGTCTAAAATTGAGAAATTATCACAGCTTCTGAAAAGACACGATGTAGAGCTTTGGAGACATTTGGAAGTCACAACAAAAGTAATATATTTTGCAAGTTTTCTGAGATTGTCGATAGTATCTATTGCTTATTGTTATTTACTATGCTTTGCTTTCTACTTCATTTGGACAAACTTTAGTTCTGTAGTTTGGAATATGAACTATTTTTATTCTACCAAGTTATGCAGTGACCAAAAAACTGTAAAGGCTAGCATAGTAACTTGAAAATAATGATTGCTGCATGCATAGTCCATCTGCTTTTACACTCAATAAATATGTCCCCTTCAATATTGTTTATCCTCATCTAGTATATTTTGTCTTGCTAAAAATTGAATTTAGAACTGTTTTAGTTTCTCTAAAATTAAGTATACATTATGATTATTATTATGATAATTAATTGAAAAATATGTGGAGTAAAGACATCAAACGGATTTTATTAAATTAAGCCTTTGATTGAGTCGCAAGAAATTCACTTGGATTTTCTCCCCTACAAAGAGAAGTGTTAAATATTTGTATTGGAAAATGAAAGAAACAGAGTTAACATAATCAGTTGTACCAAGACTATAGGAAGAGAAATGAATACTTTTAGGGTTGATAAGCCTTTTAGTTCTTATCTTTTTAGATGGGTTAACTAGCCAAATAAGAACAAAATATTTATCAGATATTTATTTATGGAGAACCATTTGTTGGGAATTAGCATTTAGGCAAGATGGTACTAATTACGGATGAAAAATATATTTAACAGCTACTACTATCAGTCATGTAGTGAAGACTATTAGAGTAATACTAATACAACAACAACTAAACCTTTATCACACTAAGTAGGGTCGGCTATATGGATCCTTCTATGTCGATGCTTCTATATCCTCATTTATATTTAAATTAATTTTGTAATGGTTTTCTTTTCTAAGTCTTTTTTGGTCTCTCTTCCTCGATTAATGTGTGTATTTATCATGGTATCAAATCGCCTAACAAGGATATTTATTCATTGCCTAAATACATGTTCGTATAATTTTAAATACGTCCCCAGGAGTTTTCCTTCAATAGGTGCAACTGCTATTTTTTTTTCTAATGTTTTCATTTTTATTTGTCTATTCTCTATGTCTGCACATCTACCTTAACATCCTCATGTTTGTTGCTTTCATCTTCTGCTCGTGTGTTTGATTTATAGTCCAACATTAGCTCCATATAACATATTAGGTCTAATTGTTGTTTTATAAAATTTCCCTTTAAAGGTACATTACCATCATAAAGAACACTGACATCCTCCATTTCAACCATTTGACTTGTATCCTATGTAAAACATTTCTATCAACCCCTTTATCCTTTTGAAAAAATGTTCCTAATCATCTTTTATCTTAACAACTGTCTTACTTCATCTACTACTATTAAATTAAATTTCATATATTCTGTTATTATTCTATTAATCCTAAAACCTTTACTTTAAACATTTCATTCTAAGATTTGAGGTTAGCATTTACTCCTTTAGGCATTTCATGCACTAAAACAATGTCATTTGCAAACAATATGCATCATGGTAACTTGTCTCGGATGTGTCCAATGAGATCATCCATAATTAGTGTAAAAAAATATGGAGTGATCTTTGATGTAATCCTATCTTTGTGGGAAATGCTTCGGTTAATTTGCCTAGAGTCTTCACTTTTATCATCACATCCTCATATATATCTTTAATTGTTTCAATATGCGTTATGTTAATACTTTTCTTTTCTAGAATTCTCTACATAATTTTCCTCGAGACCCTGAAGTTTTTCTAGGTCAATGAATATCATGTGCAAGTCTTGCTTCTTTTTTCGATGCTTTTCAATCAATTGTTTGAGAAGATGTATAACTTTTATAATTGACATTTCAAGCAGGAATCTAAATTATTTTTCTGTCACTTTGCCTCCTTAATAGTTTTTCTGTCATTCTTTTTTAAAGTTTTATGGTATGATTCATTTGCTTAATGTCCTATAATTCGCGTAATTTTGTATATCTCTTGTGTTATACAAAGGACTAGAGTACTTGCCCTCAATTGATCAAACATTTTCTTCGTTTTCAATATTAGGTTAAATAATTTCGTAAGCCACTCTATACACCGCTTTCCCAAGCACTTCCATAACCCTATTGGAATATCATTCTATACACCATTTTCCATTTTATATCCCATTTAATGCTTGTTCTATTTCTAAATTTAAATTTTTAATAAAATTTTTACATTTTTATACTCATCTACTTAAATTTCTTAAGCTAAGTTGATCACCTAAATTTTCATTAAAAAGTTAATAAAAATATCTCTTCCATCGCTCCTTTATTTCCTCATCCTTTACTAGAACGATTCATTTATAATGTATCTTATTTAGTAAGATCCCTTATTTTTCTCTCTCTCACTTTAGCTATTCTATAGATGTCTATTTTTCCTTCTTTTGTATCAAGCTGTCGATATAAGCATTTGAAAGTTTCATTCTTGACTTCATTCACGACTTACTTAGCCTCGATATACTTTTTAAAGTTTTTTTCGTTTTTACAAGTGTACAATAACTTATATAGGTTATTCATTTTTCGTCACTTTCTTTTGCACTTCCTTATTCAACTATTAAGATTCTTTATTTGATGATGCTTGTCCTCTTGACTTACCGAGTACACTCCGGCCCACCGTTTTCAAATTTAATGTCATCTTATTTTATGTTGTATTCGAGTCACTATGAATTTCTCCTAATACTTGTGCTTTACCTCTCCTTAAGATACTTTGCTTTTTATCCTTTAACTTCCACTACTTAATCCTGTGAGCAATGCACGTTTTGCTTTTATTAACACTATGCTTAAGACACATATTTAACACCATTAACTCATGTTAGGTGGTTAAGTTTTCACTAGGGAGTACTTTGAAATTTTTCTATTCTTCCTAACCAAAAGAAAGTTAATTAGTTACTTAATATTCCACTTTTGAATGCAACACGTGTTTTTTTTTCAAAAAATATTAGCTATTATAAATTTATATGTTATCACAAAATCCAATATATTTTTTTCATAATTTCTTATTCAAAATCATAGCCCCTATGCACTCTATCATACTACTGCTTATTTTTTACTACTATGTACGCATTTAAATCTTCTCCTATTAAAATTATCTCAGTTGTCGGAATTTTTTATACTGTCTCATCTATATCTTCCTAAAATTGTTTCCATCTAATCCTCCATATATGCTAATTATACTAATAGTTTCTTTTACTACCATTATCTTGAGAGTTATAATCCTATCTCCCTTCTTAACTACTCTTACTATTTCATCCTTTGACGAACTATCTATAATATTGTTTATCATTTTTCTCATTTTATTCTTTCTTGTGTATCATAATTCAAAATCAGAAATTTCTATCATCCTTGCCTTCCCCTACCCATTTTGTCTCTTATAAATATAAATATATTAACTCTTTTCTTAATCATCATATATACTACCCCATTGCTTTACAGTGAGCATTTCTACATTACATGGATCGGTTATAGCGGCGATTATTCGTCATGGGTTGAGTTTATGGTAACACTGATAATCGAGCTTATATATATTTAGTTATGACATTGTCCAACCCTTTCTAATTTGAGCCCAAAGTAATCCCAAAATGATCTCCAGTTAATGCAATGCTCAGTTGGCTTACATAAAAATCAGCCGACAGACTGATCAGTTCAACCATAAGGACTCCTAATTACACCATTTAATTCTTGAATCACCTAATAACCCATAAATAAACCTCATCTTATAACAATGTTTGTTGAAGAAAGGCATATAATAGTCTCATACTATTTCCCTTTCCCTCCCCCTCCAATTGTATTATGTTGGAGTAGCCAATTTTGGTATAAAGGTGAGGTCAAGGGATGCCTCCTTGGTTATCTTTTTTCACCAAGTAAACGTTACTTCTTTCTCTCCCCTCCCTCCGTCTCCATTTTGAATCCCTTCTCTCACAGCAAACATACAAGCCACTCGTTATGTGTTGCTACTAGATTAGCTTTGGTAGGGTAGTTCATTGTTGTCCTTTTATGACTTAGTATGACTACCTTTGATTTCTTTATTGAGAGCTTTAGTGATGAAGAAACAATACAAGGATTCTTGAAAATTTATTGTTTGTTTTGTAGAAAATATTTGCATGTGTAAAATATTTTCCAAGGAAAATTTTCATAGAGGAAATTCATTATTTCCTTAAATGGCTGTGATATGGTTAAATTGATAGCCCATTGACAGACTCACATGTCATAGAGAGATGGAGGTGATTTAAGGGGTTTTTGTGTGTGTTTTGGGGTGGTGGTGGTTGATTGAGATATTGAAATAGCTAGTGATAGTAGACCAAACGTTTTTTTTGGAATAGACAGATTCTTGCTTCTTATTATTAAGAAAAGTCACACAAATAGTATGACTTCGAAATTCTTGTTTTGTAGTATAACTTTTCTTAGTATTTGAGAAACAATGTCACAAGTCTCTAGACCTTTCTTACTGGTTAGAAATGACATTACATATTTATGATATTTCTTATTATGTATCTTATCATCTTCTAGTATGAAAGAGCCGCTATTTTTTATGCTGGTATAAATGTCTTTTTATGCATCTTCTGTTCTACCAACTAAAGGACTTGTAGAAGAGGGAAATTTGACTATTATTTCGTGGATATTTTAATTGTTTAAAGAACCAAGTTATTGTGTAGTTTGATGAAGTGAGTAAAACATTGAGTTGGTAGTAGACAAGGATGGCCTTGTTCAAGAGGCCTACACACCAATGAAAGAATCGAAGGTGTACAAGGATGGTCCAGTGGGTTCAAAAAGGCCTACAGACCAATGACAGGGTCACACCACAATTTGCAGAATTGGGATTCGGATCATAATCACTCCTGGATCATTTGGGATTTCTTTTGCAGTGGAATCGGAGCATAATCGGGGGGATCGCATAGGATCGGTAGAATCGGTACGATCCTACGTTACAGTGATTCTACACATTTTTTGTTGGGCTTGCTTTGTTGGCCTTTAAACGGATCTTCTTGTGTCTTTTTTTTTTTTTTTTTTTGGCCTAGAGGCCCTAGACCTTAAAGATCCGATCCTACCGATCCGATCTCGACCCCAAATCGATCTTGCATAGGATCACGATCGTACGAACTATGGGTCACACTCTTGGGTGTTAGGGATGGACCAAGACATGGTTATCATGGTCAAGTTCCAGCTAGCCACTGAAACATTGCATATTTGAGTCGATGCTTGGTCATGGAAGGATGCATAGGTAATTTCACAAATCCCAATTGCATTGAGCTTCAAAATGTGCTAGCGTATGGTATTCTGAAACGATTATTGCCACAGTAATGGTTAATACCAAAGAGTTGAATTCTAAGACCATTTATCTTTTTGATTAATTTTACCGCACAGTTTGGACATCACTTTACAAATCTGCAGTTGCAAATTCAAGATATGTCTGTTCATCTAGTTTTCTTTGCATGGTAGCTGAGATTTTATATTATTCTCTTTTATACGATAAGTGACTGATTTCAGACGAAAATGTCAGGTAAATCCTCAATTCTATGCTTTTAGATGGATTTCAATACTATTGATGCGCGAGTTCAACCTTACTGAGTGTCTCCATATCTGGGATGTTCTTTTAAGTGATCCAGAAGGTCCACAAGTAGGGAATTGTTCCTTTTATTTTTCCACCTATCGACTTATTTAGTTCAGCTCATGGGAAACTTCATCATGGAACATTCCTTGATTCTTTTGCAGGAAACCTTGATGCGAATTTGCTGTGCTATGTTGATACTTGTTCGAAGGCGTCTTTTAGCTGGTGATTTCATTGCTAATCTCAAGCTCTTACAAAATTTTCCAAACACAAACATCAGCCATATCCTCCATATCGCTAACAAACTACGAGGGCCAACAGTTGACTAGAGACAGTTTTGTTTTTTTTGGATTTCATATTATCTTTTAGCACTTGGGACAGTCAAGTATTAACCATGTGATATATTTTCATAAGTAGTGGGTTTAAGGTGTTCAGTGGCTTAAGATCTTCTCAGGTTTCTGGTTGTACTCCGAAGATGGTTTCTTTTCGAGAGTTTCTATTTCAATGATATGCTGAATATAGATTTTTATAAAGAAAAAAAAATCAAACAACAACAATAATAATAAAATAATGTTAATAATAATAAATTCGAATTTTTTTTTTGAAGATTTCTTCCTTTTTCCCTCTCGCACACACAATCTGCAGCTGGGCCACCTCCCTTGTCCAGGGTGAGAAAAGATCGATTATATCGAATTTAAAATTTTAATTTGGTTAATTTGATTTTTTGTTTTAAAATGTCATTTTATTTTTATTTTCTACAGCTGATTTTAAATTACACAAATTAATTAAATTGATTAAATCGAAATATCATTAGTATTTGAATAGGATATAATTCAATTATTCAATATTAGTTGATGATATTATCAAATAATTAATAAGAAAAGTTTAATTAATTTAATAATTGATTTTATATCTGTTTGATTTAGTTAGTACAATTTGATCTATTTGGTTTGAAAAAAAAAATCAATTTAATTGGTTTTATTTAAAGCCATTACTCACATCCATGCATCGATCTTTTTTATATCTGTTAATAGGGGTTGAGTAATTGGTTTAAAATTAAATCGATCGAATTGGTTAAATTAAAATTGATTAAATCAATTTGATTGAATTTTTTAAAAAAATTAAATTGATCGAATTAATAAAATATTAATTAATTTAATTTTCAATCAAAATAATCAAATATTTTAAGTTTGGTGTCATATTGTAGAGTTCAATGCATCCTTGAGCAGTAATTTTCTCAAAATTGAAAAGATTGTTATCTCAGCTGTTACGGCATGATTCTAAGTTTTTGACAGAGTTGTTTTTGGAATTTATTAGATATGAATTGTGAGCGATGGGAGCATTGGGTGTTCATTCCCTTGGACTTGATTGCGAGTATCTCTAACACAAGCATGGTTCTGAGTTTTCAACATAGTTGTTTTGGAATTTATTAAATTTGATCAATAGAGTATTGGGTGTTCAAACTTCGTCTATGACGAGCCAGTCATGGCCGGTCCTAAGTCCGGATAAAGGAATAGAGTTGCGTTAGGTTGCCAGCCAACGTTAAACTATAACAAATTTTAATGAATGAATCAATTAAACTATTGTGCTAATGCTAGAATGTTTCCCGTAAGGAACGCATTGCAGGCTTCGACTGTAACGTCTCGGCAAGGTCCGCTACATCTCCATGAAAACTCGGATGTAGTGCTAAATATATAAGAGTTCGCGTTGCAGGGTCCGACTGTAACGTCTCGACAAGGACTGCTACATCTCCATGAGAACTCGGGTATAATGCTAAATAGGCAATAGTTCTCTCACCATAGGTTGGATAATAACAAATATTATAAGAAAACTAATAGTCTAAGATTTGGAACATGGAACATAGGAACCCTCACTGGTAAATCAATGGA
>JBBUKS010000044.1:6804694-6816445 GCA_038050645.1 Hedychium gardnerianum
TAAATGCATTTTTACTCCTTACAACATTGTAATTTGTCTTCACTAGCTGATTTTGAATCAAATTGTTTGATATCCCAATAAATGCTAGCAAATACTCAGTCCAGTGGCATTCCAAAATATGATACAAATTTTGATGGGATATCATTGTTTATTATCCTCCACTTCTTAAGTTTGATATGCTAGACATAGTTGTTCTCTATTGATTGTTCCGTTGTCAGTATATCTTCTCGTTGGTTATGCATCTTGAATATTGTTGATTTTTGCAAAATTTGGGGAATAAGAAATATTGTAATGCATATGTTAATGGGATGAAGAGGAGTCTTAGCTCAATATAAAGTTGTTACGTGTGACCTTGTGGTCACAAGTTCAAGTCACGGAAATAATTTCTTGCAATGCATGATAAGGTTGCGTACAATAAACCTAATATGATTCGACCCCTCTCAGGACCCCACATTGGCGGAAGCTTCGTGCACCAGACTGTCCTCTATATGTTAATGGGATAAATTTTAGATGGATATATATAGGGCTCCAATTATAACTCTAATAAAAATAGTAATGTGGGATCAAACACACACTTGCTTATAAACCTTTAACTCTTAACGCTCGTTTTCAAGCTAGATGTTGTCTACTTTCAACTTGTTACATTTAACCAGAGAAGATGCCATAACAAAATATAGACAAAACATGATAATAATGAAAAACAATATGATATCTATAACAACAACAATCAAGCCTTATCCCACTATATGGGGTTGGTTATATGGATCATTTTACTGCTCTACCCCCTACTATATCATCATCTATACTTAAATAAATTTTATCTTATTTTATTGTTACAAATCAAGTCTTTTTTGATCTTCCTCTTCGTTATTTGACGTGCGTATTTGTTATAGCTTCACATCGTCTAACTGGAGCATTTACTGGTCGTCTAAGTACATGCAATCTCAAAAGTGTCTCTCAGAGTTTCCCTCAATAGATGCTACTCTGACTTTCTCTCTAATGCTCTCATTTCTTATTCTGTCCATCCTCGTATGTCCACACATCCACCTTAACATCTTCATCTCTGCATCTCTACAACTCTCATCTTTTGCTCATGTCCTCGAGTCATAGACCAATATTCAACTCCATATAATATAGTAGGTCTAATTGTCATTTTGTAGAATTTTCCTTTAAATTTTAGAGATACTTTACAATCACATAAAACATCCAACGCTCTCCTCCATTTCAATCATTCTGTTTGTATTCTATGTAAGACATCTCTCTCAATCCCTCTATAGTTTTACAAAAATGATCCTAAATACTTAAAGCTCTCAGTTCCACACAACTAGTTATCTCCTTTCTCAACAATTATCTCATTACGTCTAATATTGTTAAACTTAAATTTCATATATTCTGTCTTTACTCTACTAAGTCTAAAACCTTTCACTTCTAGTGTTTCTCGTTAAGATTCTAGTTTAACATTTACTCATTCAAGTGTCTCATCTACCAAAATAATATCATCTGCAAACAACATACACCACGGTATCGTGTCTTGAATGTGTCCAGTTAGTTCGTCCATGATTAGTGCAAAAAAGATAGAGACTTAAAGTTGATCCTTGACGTAACCTTATCTTTATTGAAAATACTTCAATTAATCCGTCTGAAGTCTTCACTCTGATCGTTACATCCTTAATTAGATCAATATCTATTACGCTAATACCTCTCTTTTCTAGAATCCTCCATATAATTTCTCTTGAGACTCTATCATAAACTTTTTTAAGTCAATGAATATCATGTGTAAATTTCATTTTTACTCCTGATATTTTTTAATTAGTTGCCTAAGAAGATGTATAACTTATATTGTCGACCTTCCAGATATGAACCTAAATTGATTTTCGATCACCGTTGTCTCTTTTAATCTTTTTTCTATTACTCTTTCTCAAAATTTCATGGTATAACTCATTAGTTTAATATCTTTATAGTTTGCATAATTTTATATGTCTCCCTTATTCTTATATAAAAGAACTAGAGCACTTATCCTTATTGATCAGATATCTTTTTTATTTTTAATATCATGTTAAATAATTTTATAAGATATTTAATACCTTATTTTCCTAAACACTTTCATATCTCTATTGGGATATCATCGGGTCTAATAATTTTTTCATTTGCATTTCATTTAAATATATTGTAATTAAAATGATTTTTAAAAATATTTTGAAATGATTTTGTGGAAAAAAATACGTACAACTGTTTAAGTATTTTAAAAAAAACATTTAATGCTTGCAATTAATTAAGAAAGTTTAGAAAAAAAAAATACAATAATAAATCCTATGACTGAAAAATATAATATCTGAACATAATTTATCTAAGCTTTTTTTCTAATAAAAATATGACTTTTATTATTAGCTAACTATTATATAATAATTTTGACTAAATTAGTCAGATTAAATACATATTTCCTACTAATAATTTAAAAGGAACACTTGATTAATATAATTTTATATTTTTAATTTAGATTTATGATGATATACTGATATAAACATCTTAAATCTAGGCTTAGCTCTAAATATTTTATATCATTCTAAGTATTTTAATACATAAATAAGATAATCCTAATATACTTCTGTCTAAATTGATAAATTCATGTTTTCTAAAGTAAAATCTAGACTAAGTCCAATTTTTGTAAAACTAATAAAAATAAAAGTTTTTTTACTTAAGATAATAGTAAAAAATAAATGTTAAAAAAAATCTAGAATTTGCAAAAAAAAAAAACGAACATGAGTTTTGAAAAACAACTTAAATTTTAAAATCAATTCATATAGATCATATTTTACTTAACACATTTTCTAATTATCTAAGTTGCTATGAGTCAAAAGTCATGATCAAGATCAATATAAGTCAAACATCAAGTTCAAAGGTCAAGGTCAATATAAGTAAAATGTCAAGGTCAAAAGTCAAGGTCAATATAAGTCAACAGTCAAGGTCAAGTACAATCAAAAGTATAACTTAGTATCAACCTATGACAATCCACGTGCTAAGAGCTGATAGGCTACTGAGAAGGTGGTGGAGGGGGGCCTGAGCTTCAAGATCTTAGCATATCAATTAACTCGAGGTGTCGGGTTTGCTCCTCCGCCCTAAGACTATGTATTTCTTGTTATAGACTAGTGACAGTCTCCTCAAATCTGATGACTCTGTCCTCTCAAATAGGAGCAACTAGAGGTGGAATAAGCTGAAAGTCTCCAAGGTCTATGTCATGTAACTCCTCGTCCTCTGCTGGTACTAGCTCAGGCTGAGGCTAATCTTCCCTCCTTCCAGACATGATACTCTCATCATCTATATGAATGTTGGCTAATGAAAAGTTCCTAGGGCCTATGATGTCAAACTTACTCAAGGGTTTGATGTCACCTGTAGTGACATCTATCCCTAGTGATGCTAGGAGAGATGTTAAAATGTGGCAGTACGACATATGAACCCTCCTAGTACTAATGCTAGCTGAGTAGATGATGACTTGAAATATGAGCAGAGTAAGGTCTATGTCTTACCTATGACAGAATGCGTAAAATAAAAATAAATGAAAGAGTCACATCACAACGACATCCCTGGTGGTCAGAGGCAAAATGCTAGTCATCAAGACTCTATACAGAATATAGTCTTGTACCCTGAGTTTGACTGAGTAAAATTGAGTCACTGTAGGAACTCTTTCCTTCCCAAAGAAATAGGAATAAATCCTATCTAGTATAATATGAGAGTAAGTATCATCAAATGAAAAGTCCCTAGGAGAGTAACATAAAAATGAACATGAGAATAGTCTGAGTCCTAGGTGATCCCTAATAATAGAAGGAGAGAGTATAAGATCTCTACCTACAACTCTAATGTTGTAGATAAGGTCATCAACCTTAACTAATTTATTGTATAACTCGACACAGAACTTTGTGTTTACCAAGCTAGTATAATAAACGAGGTTACCTAAATTATAGTAATCAATTACCTCGATCGTGGGTATGGATGATCGCATGAAAATTTTCCTACATAGAGACCTAGATGGTAATGGTTTAAATGGCAAGGATAAGAACCTAACCCTAAGTTCATTTATAGGGAACCTACTATTAGTGCTAGGAATACTCTACTAGCCTCAATGTTTTTCCTTTTAATCCTATCAATTATAATATGATATTTTATATCTAAAATAGGTAAAAACAATTAATAGAGAAGTTTCGAAAGTTACCTAGGCAATTTCGAGGACTTTTATAAAAATAGGCGATCTAGGTTGATCGGAATCGAACCGCGATTGAAAATGGGGAAGAAAAACTAATTGGATTTTCAATTTGGGGCGCTTGGTAATGAGCTCTTGGTCTCCTTTTAAAGGGAATTCCAGGCGCCTGTATTTGATACAAGCGCCTAGACGTGTGGCATGTATTGGGGAGCCTCAATCAAAAAAACCACGAACGACTAGGTGAAAATTATGAGCGCTTTGTCAAGCGGCTCGAGGCGCCTAGATTAGATTTAGGAGGCTCTATTTGCATGATGCAAGACGCTTAAATTAAATCCAGACGCCTGGGTTGAATTTGATGAATGTTTAATTTTATTATTTATTAGTTAATTAATCGTTTAATCATTTAAAATAAAATTTTGAATTAATTTAATTAGTTAACATCTAAGGTTTGATGGTTGAATTAATTGAATAAGTTGGATTAATTAAAAGAGTTTGATTAATTAATTTTAATTGAAATTAATTAAATTAATTGATTAACTTAGATTAATGATCCATCAAACTAATTTTATTGAACTTAATATTTCACTCATTTCTAGATTTTTAATTAAGGAAACTTTATAATTGTGATAAAATAATTAATTATTAATTTTTAAAAAATAATTGTTTGATTTTGTATTAGATTCAAACTTAACTTTAGATCCTACAAACTAGTGTTTTTAATATAAGCTTCCAGGCTGTGATGAATCACAACGGATATCATTCAAGTAACCACGTGTCTAAAACAACTACAACAAAATAATCAACCCACAGAATTTAGTATTAAGTATTGGTCTAACTAGCTCATGTCCAACTGAGGTAGCTTCAGCTAGATCTACTAAGTTAATTACACCATGTAGAACACATATGATTCAACTTAGACATACTTTCAACAGAATTTCTTTAGCTTACTATCATCTCAATTCTTTCCGATGCTAAATTTTCAAAATCAATCAAACATTTAACAATTCTAAATTAAGGAAGAAAAGTTAATTAAGAATGCAAAAAAATCAATCAAACATGTATCTCAAGAAAAAATTATTTTTTTATTAGCTCCCCTGGATTATAACCTCGATAAGATCTATCTAGGTAATGAATTTGACCCTTGAGTATCCAATATTAGTTTGGTCCAACTTGATTACAAAAGCTTATTTTTGGAACTCATGTTTGGACTTGATTTCTAGCATTTTGATTTAGAATTGACAAGTACAATTTAAATCGAGTCTTAGATCCCAAGTATACGTCTCTTTGTTTCCCAAGTATCATATCAAGACACTTGAAACCCGAGGTGAACCGTTCCAATGATTCTCTAAGTTTTTTGACTTGACCTTTCAATGATTCTCTAAGTATACGTCTCTTTGTTTCCTTGAAACTTTATAGACATCCACCATTGATGCCCACAACGTGTTTTTTGGAAATACTTTTAGAGTATACCTGACTTGCTAATTCTCCTTCCTGTATTTTTATATTATATAGTTTATTCAAAATCAAATCACGCTTATATACCTTGGTATCGAAAGTTTCCTCGTGTAGTTCGATCAACTTCTCGCAAAGGTCTTTGGCGCTTTTGAATGATTTGACTCGATTGAACTCCTCTTTGGTTAGGCCGCACTAGAGGGTTTGAGTCGATCTTTCTCTTTATTGGGTTGTCCCATTTGTCGCAGTCGAGCGGTACGCCTTCTTTGTTGGTGGGGAGGGTGAATCCGATTTGGATCACGATCCACATCTCCACCTAAGTCTTCAGGTGGTACTTCATTCAGCCTTTCCAATAGTCGAAATCTTTGCCAGAGAAAAGAGACGGTCGGACAGTACTGCAACCTTCTTGATGGGCCATTTGAAAATTTCTTGCACACAGTAAAAAATGAAATGTTCCAAGACTTGGTCTTGGATTTAGTAGTGCGGGAAGAGTAGAAAAAATAAAAACGGCTCGAGTAGTATTGAACTAATTTCGAGCAATTACTAAAAGCCGAAAGAATTGTCCAAAGAGGTGATTGCACAAATTCGGCTAAGAATGAAAATGAAAAAAATGAAAAAAAAAAAACTTTGCTCGAACGGTGGTTGCACCAATTCAAGGCGACCCTGCTCTGATACCAATTGTAAGATCGGAGAAGTGCTAGAGGGGGTGAATAGCGTGTCATTTTTTCATGTTTTTCGGAGAATACACAGCGGAAACAGAAAAGAAATAAAGACAAGGTTAACATGTTTCTTTTTTACTTGATTCACAGCCCGACGACTGCTAGTCCAAGACCCGCGATCTTTGATCATTTTCGTTGGGCAATCCACTAATAACTCGATAAGTATATAAATGAACTGAATACAAAGTAATTGACAATAAGGAAAATTATACCGACGATAGAATAGAGTAGTAGCTTGAGCGTTAGTTGTCGATGTAGCGTTTGGACATCATAGAGAGAGTTTTTATGAGCAACACGTGAGTACGAAAGTCGTAGGGAATGATGTACTGGAGCTACTGGTCGAAGCCTCTTTTATTGATCTTTCCAAACGCTTGGATCCCTTCTAGGCGTCTTAATCGAGGCCTATCCGATCCACTTACATCGCAACTTATCCACATCCAGGCGCCTCAATCGATGACGTGACGTTAACTGGATGAAGCCCTAATTGAGTTGCCCTTATCCCTTCTCGAGCGCCTGAATCCCTTCTAGGCACCTGGAAGTAAACGTGTACCGACCAATCTGACTATGCCAACTCAACTACTTGTGTGGCCAAGTTCGAGGTATTCAGAGGGCCTGGATGTCGCCCGGACCTCCGGGCGCCTAGATCCAATACGGGCGCTTAGATCCAATATGGGCGCTTGGAATCCCAATTCTAGCCAACTTAGAATTCCTACATCACAGAGTTAGTACAACAAATAATAGTATTAAAGTGCAAAGTAGTTAATCCAATTTGGACTGTCAGGTCTTGACTTTTAGGTTTTCAGTAAAATCCTAGGTTAGATCGACGCCTACTATTCCCTCTCAGGGAACGCGTCCTCACCCACTCCTCTCAGGAGAGATTACGTGTTGTCAAACATCCGATTCTCCAGACATGTTTAGACTTTTGCTTAGCATCCGATCTTGACCTTCAGAACTTTCTGCTAGACGTCTGGTCCTCGATCCGTTTAGACTTCTTCCTGGTGTCCTCGACCCCCAGGGCTTCCTACCTGGTGTCCTCTTCCTGCCCGATGTTCTCAATATGCCAAGTCTTCCTACCCAATCTTACGGATCACGACTTCCTTCCCTAGCCGCAACTAGTTCCCACCCATTTTTATCTCACCTAGATGCATCATGAAAGTGGATCTTCAAAAAATCTTTAACTCAGTGCGCTGGGGATTTCTTCAGGATGTGCTTTCAGCTTTGCAGTTCCAACCTATTTTTATCGCATGGATCAGAGAGTGCGTGACGACCACGACTTTTTCTATAGTGATAAATGACATCATGCATGACTTCTTCAGAGGTGGCAGAGGACTTCGCTAGGATGATCCCCTCTCCCCATATCTATTTGGGCTATGTATAGAATATCTCTCCCGTTCCATTGCACGACGTACTATTAGGTTAGATTTTCATTTCCACCCCAAATGTGAGTTGTTGAGGATATCACATTTAGTATATGCAGATGACCTTTTACTTTTGTCCCGTGAAGATGTGACTTCAGTTACACAGCTAGTTGACTGCTTATTACAGTTTACTCAGATGACTGACCTCATAGCCAACCTAGCTAAGTCCAACATTTATATGACAGGGATATATGCTCCCACACGGGAACGACTCTTGGCTGGGATTCCAAATGAGGAAAATGTCTTTCAAATACCTAGGGATCCCATAGCCTCTCAAAAATTGAAGATCTCAGATTATAACACACTTTTGGACGCTCTCACCAGGAGAGTCAATTCATGGCCGAAAGAGTTATGTCAGCCCAAGAGTCCCCCCATTGCATGGTCAGAATTATGTCAGCCCAAACGAGAAAGTGATCTTGGTTTGAGGGACATAAAAGCATGGAACCTCACTCTACTGGCTAAGGTTCTATGGCGGATATAAGACAAGCAAGACACACTGTGGATATGTTGGGTATACGTGCATATGGGGATATGGGCATGGCAGGTCAAACACACGGACTCACCCCTTATCAAAAAGTTATTGCAAATCAAAGATAGCATTCTAGTATCTATGGTAGTCTAGAGGCTGCGAGTCAGACACTCACTGCTTGGTTTAATCAGAGGAAGGAGGAGTGTCTAGAGGGCTTATGACCACTTTAAAGATGTGAGGCTCAGGAAGCCATGACTGAAGGCAGTGTGACAGAAGTATCTTCAGTCGAGCCATGCTTTTACCGTCTGGCTACTAGTACATGAACGTCTCCCGACACTCACTGCTTGGTTTAATCAGAGGAAGGGGGTATCCAGAGGGCTTATAACCACTTTAGAGATGCGAGGTCCAAGAAGCCATGAGTGAAGACAGTGTGACAGAAGTATCTTCAGCCAAGCCATGCTTTTACCGTCTGGCTACTAGTACATGAATGTCCCCCTGCACAAGCCCAACAAGAGTACCTGAAGGACAGGTGGTGCACTTTCTGCAGGCAGGAGGAGGAGATGTTGGATCACATGTTTTTCAGATCTGCTCCTATTTCTCAGCTATGGGGAAGGATCCGAGCATGGCTGCACACGAGACCAGAGATGGACACTTACAAGCGTATATTGAGGACATTCAGACTACAGTACCGTGGTCACTCCACTATGACCAGGACACGTCACCTTGTCATGTCAGCTCTGGTGCATCATGTTTGGAGGGCACGAAACAACAATATGTTTGAGGGGCTTAGATTTGATGCAGATCGGGTCTTCAAGAAAGTACAGATTCACGTCTACAAATCGCTGGAGATATATTCAGATCAGCTACTCAGGCATGGCTGACACCCGAGGGGCATGCAGGTTTTTGGTTACTGCACATTTTGTATTTGTTGTGTCATCCCCACTTGCATTTGCACCTGCATGCATTTGTTACGCATACTATGCATATAAGTTAGTTAGGATGGTGAGGGTATGCATTTTAGATAGGGCTGCATGGTGATGGCCTGAGCTGTATTTTGATAGCATCACCTTACATACAGTGTGCATACGTTTTGGAGTTGATAAAGAGCATACATATAGATAGACCTATGATAAACCCTTATACGTCTGGGAGCCTGCCTCCTACATTTACATGTAGTTTTGTAGTATAGGAGCTCATCTCAAGCAACTTTGACACATCACTCAGGGGTCTGAAGGATTTACATTCATAGTTATATACTTTAGAGAATTGTGGTCCTACTCGAGACTGACACATTATCTACCCAAATAACTGGTCACGGTCAAAAAAAAATTGATCTAGAGCCTTTGGAGACATGTAGTCGTGTGGAGTCTACCCGCCTGGGAGATATGAGACACATGGAGTTGCATAGAGCCTTAGAGTAGGGCCTTCAATAGTACTGAGATATGTGAAGCATTACCTGAGTGAGAGCTATAGAGTCGTGGAGGGTACATGCATCATGGCCTGAGGAGGAGAGATGTGACTATACACACTTGTGATGCATCATAAGTGAATGGGTGAGAGGAGTGATTGTGTGTGAGTGAGGGATGATGAGGGTTACATGAGATCACACCTCTGAAGCTTGAGAGTATATACATCTTGTTGAGAGAGTGAGAATATAGGTGAATAGATTCATCTTTAATAATCTATTTAGTCCGCAGCAAACGACTCACGATAAAAATGCCCCAAATCCGTTTATAGTTGAGGCTTTGCTAAAAAGCCTATGAGGATGAATAGATCCACCAAAATGATCTATCTAGTCCGCAGCAAATAGCTTACGGTAAAGACATGACAAATCCATTGATAGATGACCACTTGCTAAAAGTGTACGGGGATGATGATGGACAAGGTTGAGATACGAGCACATGCATCAGAGGAGCCAGCCCACGAGAGGAGGATGGACAGTCATGTCAGATGGCACGCCTGTCACATATGGACTTATGTTAGGTGGCAGATAGCAGGATGGCGTGACGCAGATGACATGGACGCTAGGTGGCAGCGAAGCTGCCTATGATAGTGGATGGACCGATCGAAGCTTGATCTTCTGTGATTTAGGCGGAAGATACGTTATTGACCGAGGTTTATTGAATGAGGGACCTATTTGTATGTATGAGAGTGTTGATATGCATGAGAGTGATAGTATTCATGTGAGCACTTGTACGTCATGCCTCGAATTCTCACGCAGATATGATATTTCATCAAACATGACATGTGTAAGAATCTTTGGTTCTTTTGTATATTGATGCACTACTTTGACGATATATATTTCTTTCATAAAAAAAAAATTAAGACTTCCTTATCTAACCACAATTAGAACTTTTACCTTGCCTAAAATCACTTAGAACTTCTTGGCTAAGCTACTTTCACACTTAATCAAACTCATTAAATAACAACACACTTTAACTTTGAACCTTTATCAATTATCAAAATATAAATTCGATTAACGGGTGCTTTCAGCACCAATAATAAGTATCTTGGCATCAACCTCGTACACATATGGAAGAACAGTTGAATCACAAATCAAAAAAATTGGAATAAATAGAAAGAGTGAGCAGCTTACACTCTCGCTTGTAGGCTGAATCACAATGGTCTACAAGGGTCTACAATGGTCTACAATGACCCCATACTACACTAAAACAATACCATTCCTCTGCCAGATTCCATGCCCTTCTCGAAACTTACAAAGAAAGAATGACTAAATCTTCTCAGGAATTCACTGTTCGTCATAGCAATTTGCTCTTTTTAAATGAAAATTAAAAGATGTTCTAATTGAGATGTAAATGTAACCAGTGAGTGTAACTAATTGTTGATAATTTTCTTATTTTAAAAGAACAAATTGCCTAGAAGGCAGCTCTGATGCACCATTGACAACCAACTTAAGCAAGGTACGAATGCCGACTAAAGTTTAATGGACAAATACGTTACGGGAAAATGTGTTTTATTTTACGATAAGCAATGAAAAACTGATAACTCATCCAGCATGCATGCTATCCAACATAAATATAGAATTCACGAATTTTAAAATGTAATGTTCAAATCCTCATATAATTGTACTAGATGTGAATAACCCCAAAATCCTGGTAACTTCTGCAAGCCTCGACACAAAGACCTAAGGCAGCAAATATAACAGTGGCTATGATACTACAGCAGCAATCATTGTAATGGTTTCATTACTTAGTAAAGTCAGAAAATCAACCCTTGTGATTTAGGGTCTTCAAACCACTGCCTAAAACTGACATACATGGAATCACAATTGAAGAACCTGAAAACATAATGAAACAGATTAAGTTAAATTTTTGGCATCCTTAATCAAAATGTTTTCAAGTAAGCACGTCACCATCAGTGACTAAATTCCATTCAGCTTATCCAAATGAGAGGTCATGATAGCAATTCCCATATTGCAAATATCAAACTTGACTACCAATTCTGCATATTACAGAACATTCAGCCATTCATAATCTT
>JBBUKS010000044.1:6829091-6841863 GCA_038050645.1 Hedychium gardnerianum
CATCACTTTTTCTCACTCGCACTCACCGAAATCCATGCCGCATGACAAGGCTTCCAAAAATTATCGAATCGCGTAGAATTTTTTTTAAAATATTTAAATCTAATAGATAATTTTTAAAATATCTAAATTATATATTCAATATCAATTTTATCCTTTTAAATCAATTTAATAGAATTCTATAATTATAAATAATAATTTTAATCAATTATTATATTATAATAATCGATTAAAAATTTTAATTTATATTTAAAAAATTATTACTCTCAATATAGTATGTCAAATTAATATTTGAGAGTATGAATATAATCAGGAGAATTAAACAATCACATAAGATCTAGTTTCATGTTATTTTGAGTTCTCTACGTCCATTATTCGATTTCGACTAAAATCAACTGATGAATTTAGAGAGCTCGAAATAACGTGAAACTAGATTATATATGTTCGTTTAGTTCTCCTAATTATATTTATGACTTCAAAAATTAATTTGACACAATATATTGAAAATAATAAATTTTTTAACACGAATCAACTCGATTTATATTCAAAAAATCATTGCTATCAATATAGTTGTCAAATTAATTTTTGAGGACATGGATATAATCAAGTAAACTAGATGAACATATATATATATGACCTATTTTTATGGTATTCCGAACTCTATAGGTCCATCAACCGATTTTGGCCTTCGAAATGATATGAAACCAAGTCCTATGTGTTCGTCTAATTCTCTTAATTATATAAATATCCTTAAATATCAATTTAACATAATACAGTAAACATAACATATTGAATTAATTCTTCTTCAAATATTAATTTAACATAATATACTGAGCACAATGATTATTTAAATACAAATTATTATTTTTTAAATATTACTGTTCATGATCATAGAAATATACTGAATTGATTATTATAATTGATTCGGTATGTTTTATGTTATCATGAATAGTAATGTTTAAAAAAAAAATTAATTCTTGTTTAAATAATCACTGCGCTTATTATATTATGTCAAATTGATGTTTAAAGACATATTTATAATCAGGAGAACTAAACGAATACATAGGACTTAGTTTCATATCATTCTAAATTCATTAGTTAATTTCGGCCAAAATCGATTAATAGACCTAAAGAGTTCGGAATGACATGAATCAGATTATGTATTTGTTTAATTTTTCTAATTATATTTATGCTCTCAAACATTAATTCAACATAATATATTCAGAGTAATGAATTTTTTAACACATTTAAAAAATTATTACTCTCAATATAATTAGAACAACTTTTTAAACATGAATAAAACTTTTAATTTATTATTATAGTATAATAATCGATTCAAGATATTATATTATTGATGAATAATATTCGAATTAATAAAAAATAATAATATTAGATATATAATTTAATAATTTTAAATCTTATATGATTTGAATATTTTAAAACTTCACCTACCATAATTTACTCTTCTAAAATTCAATTGGAATTTCTAAATTGTATTTTGTCAATTAAATAGATGAATACCGCCGACTGAATTCATGTCGGTAACGAATACATAACGGACATGAACCACACGCAAAGCTTCTGGAGATTCTTAAATAAATCATCGACAGAGCTAATTATTCACCTGCAGCTAATAAGAAATGAGCATTTCTTGTTTTTTTTCCTCTAAAAAACAGAAAGATGATTTTGTCTTGTTTAAAATTTTTAAAAAGAGGGTAGTTAAAGTGGGCCGGGGATTCCATCATCGCGAAAGTGATCACCATGCCGTCCATTTTGGATCTCGTGGTCTACACCGCCGTGAAATAAATGGAATAAAAACGCAAAGAACACAAAAGCAGCACCGACAATGAACTGTCCCGCGCGACGACGATTAATTCCCATCGTGTGCGATGACTCGATTATAAAACGCTCTGAGAGGACATGAAGCATGAAAAATAAACAAAAAAGATTGGGCAAAAATAAAATAAAAAAATATCTAAATTATGCAAATCATAAAAGAGCATATCTTTTTTTTAAAAAAATAAAAAATAACACTTATAAGATATTTTAGTCTCAGAATACCTTTATTGTAGAAACTATAACTAGGTATTACGTGTAAAACCCACTAAGTAACTAAATAATACTTAATATAATATTATAGGATTATAATAGCTATTTAGTAATTTTTATATATTATAGTAACTACTAAATAACTACAACAATTGTTTTCAAATGATTTTAATTAATTTAAAATAATTTTAATAAAGTTTAAATAATTTTAATTAAATTGATAAAAAAATATTTTAATATAATAATTTTTAAAATTTGTGATTTAGATTTTAAGGTTTTAGTGAAATAATTAATTTTTCATATTATATCAACTACCAAGTAGTTTCTATACACTATAATAGTTACCGAGTAATTTTTATATATTGTAATTAAATTTTAAATCCTAAATACTAAATTTTAAAATATATTTTTCACATTATAGTAGCTATCGTATAGTTTTTACAAGTTATAGCAATTGTCGAATAACTTTTATAAACTTTAAATCTTAAAATAATATTGAATCTTAATTTCTAAACTCTAAACATTATATATTAAAATACTTTTTAATAATTTAATCAAAATTATTTAAACTTTATTTATTTATACATATGAAGATCAATTAATACTATCCTTCAAGATCTCTATTCCATTTGATATGACCTAAACATACAACAATAAAACAAACCATCAATTCATGACGAACACACAAAAATACCAAATCCTAATAAAGTTTTTACCTCTTCTAAGGCTACTATGTTCTGTGGAAGGGAAGTTGGCCGGAAATGGAAATTTCTTCCCCTGATCAGAGACAGTGTTCAACCACAACAGCTAAGCCAAGTTTCTAAAAAACTTCAAATCAACACTTACCCTTTTCCACCAAGTCACCGCCTGATTCCGAAGATGATATGCAACTAGCTAAACTTTCTCGACATTCGAATAAGTCATATAACCAAATGTATCACCCAGGTTACTTAACTAAGGGCGTGCAACCCATGGGTCAAAATCACCATGAAAGAGAGTAAATTGATCCTTCATTGATCGTGCCAGCATGGGTACGTGAGCCCTATCCATAACCCATCCAGTAGCAGTCGAGGCAAGTATCGAAGGTGGTATCTCCTGAAATTATATCCTTGGATCTCCTTTAGGAATATGATGTCCCTGACTCTCGCTATCAGACTCGACATCAGTCAGATCCCCAGAAAAATTCACCTCTCTTGGAGCAGGCTCGGGGGCTTTGGCCTAGAAAGTCATTTCAGTGGTCGGCCCGGACCACGACCTAGAACAGTGACTGATCTGCCACGTGTCATACCTGTTATAACAACTAAATAAGTACTATTGAAGTATAGATCAACAAGTATAACACTTAACTTCCTATTGCTCGGAGATATCCTATTGTTGCCTTGTCCCAAAACTCGAAAAGTTGCATCGAGAAAACAATCACGAAAAATCTGAAACACGAAAAAAATAGGCTTTCATAACCTATGACTATGATACCAATAAAATTATCAAGGCCCGAGAGTATACTTATCCATTGAAAAACGACAAGCACTCCCCTTATGACAATCACAGATTCCTAGTTAGAAAACTACACAGTATAAATAAAATACTCTATTCGGGTAACACAACCACGCAATATAATCAAAATACCACAACCATGCAATATAAACAAACTACCCTACTCAGCTAGCATAACCATGCAGTATAAACAAACTACCTTACTCGGGTAGCACAACCACGCAGTATAAACAAACAAGAAGATCAAGATAACCCAAATACTCAAAGCGCGTGCCGACACAACTTAAAACTCCAAGTACATAGCCAAAAAACAAATCAAAGTCCATGTCCATGTATTTTATTACAATTCCAAAAGAAAATAAGTGCGGAAGCAAAGTTACTAAAGCAAAATAGAAAATCACCAAGACTCAACGCGACATGGGACGACATTGGCAGAACCCTCCAAGAGACCCAAACTGCTAACCTGACATAAAGTGATAAGCAAGGTAGTGAGTACAAGAAATACTCAGCAGGTTTAGAAAGACGGTGCATGATTAATAACAATGTCAAGAGTGCAAAGTATACAGTCTCAGAGGTAGATACTCACCAAATGAAAATATACTCATGAATGTCTCTACTACACATACACTCTAATCAGCTACACACTACATCATGAGTAGTGTCAGTAATAAAAAAATGAGTACAACATCTCCCATGCATGTATTGTCAAAAATACATATAAGAACAGTATCTCATCTCCATATATCGAAACAAGTATAGAAATTGAGATCTCGTATATGGGAGCAATGCTCCACCACAGGGTATACAAATGACCAAGACACCCAGCTCGTCATCGTGGACCGCGTGAAAAACGCTCTACCACGATACTCGTGGGCAGTTCGAAAATGTCAGGGTCCTTGTCTGTGGGAGAAACTCTACCACGAATGACCTCGTGGGCAGACAGGAGGTAGCTATCTAGCTACGGGCTGCGAGAGAAACTCTCTACCACGTATAACCTTGTGGGCAGCCAGGGTATAACAACCCTAATAGTAGCATGTCCACGACTCACTCAACCAACTAAATGGGAGACATAGCCGATAGCATGCAAATGCAACATGTGTTGCTGCGACTCACTCGACTAACCTAATGGGAGACATAGCCGATAGCAAACATGTAATCTCGTGATGCTACGACTCACTCAACTAACTAAATGGGAGACATAGTCGATAGCTAGTATGTAATCTCGTGATGCTATGATTCACTCAACCAACCTAATAGGAGACATAGCCGATAGCATACATGCAACATCATGGTAATAGGTAGACAAGTAAATCTATCATCACACATATCTATCTATACCAATGTACTCAGCTACATCCATGAAAGTATACTAATCATGCTACATGCCACCTGCGTATGAAAATTCTACTAATCAAAAATCATAACCACTAATATGCAATATCAACCTTTGTGCACATTATACACGTATCCCAATCAACAACTACATGGTAACAATGAACAAGGACTCACATATAAACATAAATGCACGCCAATTGCGTGTCTATCAGCTACATGTACATGACATGTTTTCTAGGGTATACTTCCTATACATGTACACTACCAAATAGGAAGTTAAATATAGACTGCATGTGAATAAAATAGATCCACACAAAGTGCAAGCACATAAAGATCAAACTCAAGTAAAAATAGAACTAAAGAAAAGTAAATTCAAACTCCTACTCAATATACTATATCATGCACCAAGATCAATAATTAAAGTAGAAGCAAAGGAAGAAATACTAGCCTCCAAAAGTAGCTCGTACTGAATGTCCCCGAGTCCAAATACTTATTCTAAATCAAACCCCTATATTCATAGAACACAAATCATAGTAACTCTCCACCATAATTCAAATAATGATATCTAATCTTATTCCGATTATTAAACATCGATTTAGTTCAATTCATAAGATGAATCTTCTACTTAATATATTTTTAGACCATTCCTCTACCTCGTTCTTAACCATGTTGCGTACAACTAACATAAAAACAATGAAGGAGACATATACCTCGGTTATCCTTCTACATCATCGAATAAAACCACCCTTTACTTAACCACATCCCAATCTCTATTAGTAGTGGATTTAACTTACAATTACTATGCTAAGTTTTCATTTAGAGAACTTAATTCATTCATGATCAAAATATCAATCCCTAATCAACTTAATAGATCCTCCAATTTAGCACTTGTTTCAACAACCCTAACATATTACATATTTAAAGTTGAATTCCAAATACATTACCCATCAAATTAGTATCACATTTATCCTCAACTATTAACCTAACATCCTTTAATTATAGATGTAGGTATATCTATACATATGAAGATCGATTAATACTATCCTCCAAGATCACTATTCCATTTGACATGGCCTAAACATACAACAACAAAACAAAACACCAATTCATGATGAACACATAAAATACCAAACCCTAATAAAGTTTTTACCTCTTCTAAAGCTGCTATGTTCTGTGGCAGAAGAAGTTGGCCGAAAATGGAAATTTCTTCCCCTGATCGGACACAATGTTCAACACAACAACTAAGCCAATTTTTCTAGAAAACTTCAAATCAACACTTACCCTTCTTCCAATATGGTCGTCGGTGGTGGAGGAGCCCCCTGATCATGCTCCCAAATCCAGTCAGATTTGAGTGGATGGAGCTACTAGTGGCCGGAGCAACTCAAATGTGGCAGTGATGAATAATGCCGACGATGGTTGCAAGGTGATTAATCTTAGGGAAATTAGAGAGATTAGAAATCACGGGTGTTTACCGGAGGAGAAAGGATTTAAATCTGACCTAGTTTTTGACCAGCGACAATGGAACTTGGCCGGAGCTTAAGTCGATGGCCAGAATAAAAGATGAAAGACCTAGGTGAAGATCTAGGTTTTTATCCTAACGATTTCGTCAGACCACCTCCATCCGGCGAAGCTGTGCTCATGGCAAAACTCCGGTAGCAGGCTGTTGGTTGAGGGCACCGACTTGGGCTCCGACTATAACCGATGACTAGCGGCGATGGGTGCCGGTGTCCTCTTGGTGAAGAAAGGGAATCGGTCGGCGATTGCCATTGTGGTCTCGGAGAGATTGTTTTCGAGGGGAGGAAGAAGAAGGGATGTCGGCCGAGAGATGAGTTTGGGGTAAAGCTTAAGAGATAGGTCTTTATAGGATTCAACTTAGGTTTAGATTGTAAACTTTAGGTTAATTAAATCTAACCTTAGGTTATTTGACCCAATCAACTCCTAACTTAATTCATATATCAAACAGGTCTTATAAAAGCCATTATTTATATCCCTGTGATATTGTCATTTTAGCTCCGTTTAAATTCAGAAAAATTTCTATAAACTTATTTCTCAGTGAACACATATTATTTAACTATTTTTAATTGTTGTATTTAACACCCTTCGGGTGTGAGCTAGTCGTAGACATGCTACTATTTGGGTTGTTATATGTTGGGTTGTCCACGAGGTCATACGTGGTAGAGAGTTTCTCCCGCAGCCCGTAGCTAGATAGCTACCTTCTGTCTGCCTACGAGGTCATTCGTGGTAGAGAGTTTCTCCCACAGACAGGGACCTTAAAATTTTGGACTGCCCACGAGTATCCGTGGTAGAGCGTTTCTCCCGTAGTCCACAACTTATGAGCTGGGCGTCTTGGTCATTTGTATACCCTGTCGTGGAGCATTACCCCCACATACGAGATCTAATATTGTTACTTGTATCAATATAAACATATGAGTTATTGTACTTATATTGATTATTGATGGTACATGCGTGTGAAGAGGTTATACCCATGTTGTTTATTACTTACACTACTCATGATACTATGTGCAGTTTGAGTAGGGTGCTTGTGTAGTTGTGGCATACAGGTGTCATGGATCCCTGTTCTATGGTGAGTATATTCCTTGTAGACTGTATACTTTGAATCCCTGTTCTATTTATTGTTCATGGACTATCTTCTTATACCCACTGAGTATCTCTTTTGTACTCAACACCCTTGCCTTTCATTATTGTGTCCAGGTTAGCAGGCATATGTTGATTGGGTCACATGAAGGATATCTACCCATGTCATCCCACTCTCATCGAGCTATGGTTCTCTTTTCTCTATTTTGGTTTATTTTGCTTCTGCAATTATTTATTTTACTGATGTTGTAATAATTAAGTCATATCTGGTCATTTGTTTTCTTTGGTTATGTATTTGGAGTGTTAAGCCGAGCCGATTCATAGTTGTGATTTGGATTTCATGGTCAAGTAGACCTATTATTGTTCTTACTCTGTTTGGTTTGAATTACCTATTCTGCGTGGTTGTGTTATGGTTTGAGCTTTGTGGACTCATACCATATAATATCTGCAATTGTAACTAGGGAGTATGATTCGTATCTACGGGCATATGTACTTTCAGGGTGTGACACTGCATGACACCAAAGGAACTAAAAGAGCTTAAGATACAGTTACAATAGTTGTTGGATAGGGGATTTATTCGCCCTAGTGTCTCTCCAAGAGGAGCTCCAGTACTCTTTGTCAAAAAGAAGGATAGATCACTAAGACTATGTATAGATTATCGGCAATTGAATTCAGTAACCATCAAGAACAAATATTCCCTGCCAAGGATAATGGATTTATTTGATCAGTTGAAGAATATGTGTTATAGTCGATCGCTGTAACGCGTTCCTTATGGGGAATATCCTAACATTAGCACAATAGTTTAATGGATTTATTCATTAAAATTTGTCATAATTTAACGCTGGCTGATGGGACCGGCCATGACTAATTCATCATGAGAGGAGTTCTTAAACTCAAACAATTCAATAAATTCAAAATTTAAAATTAATAAATATTTAAATACTAAAGATAGTATCTTAAATAATAGATATTTAAATATTAAGAATGATAAATTAAATGAGATAATTTCAACAAATTTAATTAATTCAAACTTAAAAGATAAAGAAAACATAAATATAGAGATAAGTTCAAACACTAAGATAAAATAAAGATTAAATCATAACAATTCATAATTAAATCTAGAAAATTCTAAAATAAATCCTAAAATATCAAAAATGATAAATTGAATAAATAATAATTTAAATCCAAAAATTAAAATTAAAAACTATTATTTAAATATTACAAATTCAGAAAATTCTGATAAGATAAGGATAAATCTTAAAAATCAAATTAAAATTTATATTATATTAAATTTTAAAAATTAAATTAAAATAAAAATAAAATTAAAAATTAAAAATAAAATTTAACTAATTAAATTAAAAAATAAATTAAATTAATTTAAAACTTAAAGTTATTACATTAAATTAATTAATTAATTTAATTAAGATTAATTTAAAATCAATTAAATCAAAGATTCAAAATTAAACATAGAATATGGAATATATGATTCTCCTCTCCAAATTAATTGGCATCTCAAAACATAAATTACTCAATTAGGTAGCTAGGACTAGATAAATTTTAGATAGTTCTAACTTGTTAAATAGTATTACAGAAGATTGAGATGATAGTAGGTTAGGGAAGTTCTGTTAATGCATGTCTAGGAGGAATCATATGTGTTTGACCTAGTGTAATCGACTTAGCGGAACTAGCTGAAGCTACCCAGTCTAATCTAAACTAGTTAGACCAAGGTTTAGTATTAATTTCCTTGGATAGGACTATTTTAAAAGTTTTGTCTTAGGCACGTGATTACTTTAATGATGTCCAAGTGACTCTCTTTAGCCTTTAAGCTTATTCAAAGAATGTTTGCATAGTGAACTGAAAGCTAAACTTGTTATATATGATAATTAAAAATAGTTAAATAATAAGCATTAATGAAGAAATAAATTTTATATTTTTTGGAATTTTTTAGGAATTTTTCTGGATTTAATCAGAACTAATTAGAGAAGTTTACGAGTATACAAATAATAGACTTTTGGAAAGCCTATTTGAAATATTAATTAAGTTAGGAGTTTATTAAATTCATTAAAAACTAGGTTGAATTTAATTAACCTAAAGTTATAAACCCAAAACCTAAGTTCTATTAAACCTATATTCATTTCCTCTCCTGATTCCTTCAAGATCGCCGCTGCCATTTCCCCTTCCGCTTTCTCTCGATCTTCCTCCTTCCACCGGCAACTTTTGATTGTCAACCGTCGCCGCCAGCGCTGCCCCACATTAACTTGTCACCGCCCTCTTCTACTCTTCCTCCTCTCGGGCCATCGTAGCGGGTTCACAGCCGGAGCTGCTGGATTCGATTGCCACCAGCCCCTTTCCAATCCTGATCTTCCCTAATCTCGTTACATTTGAAGGTCGATGTCGGCTAGCTCAGCCTAAGCTCTCTTCGGTTCTAGAGATTGGTTGTCGACCCTACCCTACCCGACTATTGTGACTAGCAGCCTTAGCCATAGCTCTCTCAAGTTCTAGCTAGTGAGTTTATTACTAGTATGGATTTAGCACTTAAATAGTTTTTCGTATTTTGCTTATAGGATCCAGATTCAAGATGGAGCATCAGTTATGAGGATTTCTATAGCATTTTACTTTTGAGGTGGGTTGTCACGCCCCGGGAGTATACTTATCCATTGAAAAACGGACAACACCTCCCCTGTAACCGTCACATATCCTGGCTACATAATCATCAACAAAAAATAATAAACACAACCACGTAGTAATATCCACAACTAACTTAAACCAAACATTAATAATAAGTAAAACCACTCAAAAGGATAAGAGATATACTAATCAAGCCAACACGGCTTAAAACCAGTCATAATAGTGTAAGTCTACATGACTTACACACACAAAACAGAAAAATATCAAAATCCAAATCTGATAACCAACGATCAGAAACTAATTTTATTACAATGCATGGACTAGAAACTCAACCGATAAATCCAAATAAGAAAGGGAAAAGGAAATACGAAGTGGAAGATGAATACACCCTCTAGGTGCTGTGGGACATGCGGACAAGATCTCCAGCGACTCACATAGTGTTTAACAACCACCTAAAGAAAATAAACATACAGGTGGTGAGTCCAAAATAACTCAGTGGGTAAAGAAGAATAGTGCATGACTAATATAGATATGGAAATCAATTATAAGCAAGCAAAACACATCCAATGTATCAAGTCATTAGACAAGGTCAACAAACGTCCAATCGTGCACAAATCCATAAAAATAATGCACATGCAAGTGCAAAATGCATATGCAATGCCAAGCCACTCCTACTCACCACTCCATCCATCACTACATCAATGTGATCGAATGGGTAAGACCGTGACTATTGTACGCACTCCATACAACCACTACTCTCTAGTGGAACGAATGGATAGGATGACAAAGTAACAATCTTGCTACATCATAAAAGATCCCTGTCAGCATACACTCCATACGACCACTATCCATGAGTGGTTGAGTGAGCCCGACCCGAGATACTGCACACACTCTAGCCGTCACTACCCCGAGTGACGAGCGGGCAAGAAAATATGACTAATGACCCTCTCACCCACAAGGGATATAAAGTCATTAGCATGCAATAAATGAAATTCTATAATGAGCATGAAGCAATAAAACATGTCACCGATCTAATCAACTCCAAATGGCAATATCACAGGCATATCCGAAAACATATATCCATAGAGGTGAATGTACATACAAACTAGCAAATAACATCCATATGAGTAGCAAAATGAGAGACCGTATCAAAAGCAAAGAGATTTATCTCTAAGGTCAAGCATCAAGTATCAAACTTATGATAAACATGGATAGAGTCAAGATACCTAATTAATATCAAAACATAAGTCAAGCACTAAAGGTCAAGTAACTATGGAAACAAACTAAGAAGCACTCACCTCTAAAATTAGATCGTGCTATAGAAGTCCTTAGAGTCGGTGCTCTGTCTCGTATCCAGAGCCTATAAGTAGCATTACAAAACTATTTTAGTGCGAGGACATAAATAAGAATAAACACTCACTAATTAATATAGGTGAGTTAATCGTCTATTTATTTTTGTTTAGCTAACCCCTTATTTAACAACTTAAGGAGTTAAAATTCCTAGGTATCAATATATATAAATTTCGATGCCTATTTACATGGTATAACCCTAGAATTACACCTAAACCTTAGACTTCGTTTTGGTCTTAATTCTTATGAGACAAAATATCTCCTATGTCATCAAATGATGATATAACCCATCCATTACTACATAAATATATCCAACAACTAATTACCAGGCTAATGTATCATAAGAATATATCTTAACTCATCCAAATAAATCTAACAACTACTACAACGTACAAAAACATAAACTCTTCAACCTTGCAATCCTACCAAAATGGAATTCATACATCTTGTTAGATCCTCCATGAAATTATATACATACATCCCTAAAGTTCAAATCAAGAACCCTATTACACAAATATGCAAGATCAACCAAGTGACACCAATTGGATTCAAACTCTCTATACCATTACTCACAACCAATCCTCCACTGATAACAAAGAATCCAATACTCCAAATACTACCACCAACCTACCATTAGGTATATTTCATAATTACTCTTCACCCACACGAATACATAACTCCTTTGAATCCATTCTAATGTTCAAATCAAAGAATCTAAAGGCAACCAAGCAACCACAACATAATTACACAAATCAAAACCCTTACCTCCATTGGTGGGCTATCGGTATTGCTAAAGTGATTGGAACAACTCCTACCAGCCTATCGGAATGGTGATTGTATCAACACTAGCCAACCAAATAGGGAAAGCATATCAAAAATTAATTTCCTGTTGTTAGTGGAGGCTGCCGGAGGTGCAGATGGTGACTGTAGGTAACAATGGAGGCTGCCGGAGTTGGTGTGAACACGACCTAGCCATGTCTCGCAGGAGTGGCTGCGCTTGGCCGTAGTAGTCGGAGAAGATAGAATTAGGATCGAAAAGGGGCCGGCAGCAATGTGAACTCGCTGCGGTGGCTATTGAGGATGATCGCAATGGACGACGATGAGTAGGGTTGATGGTCTTCTCACGGTGGCTGGAGAAACGAGAGAGGAGAGGAGGGAAGGCTGAGTGTCGACGATGATTGGCTATGAAGTTGGGGAATCATGTGGTGTCGGTGGTGGCTTGATTTCGGTGAGAGGGGAGTGTTGAGTGAAGAGGGGATAAATTTAGGTATAAATATATTAGAACTTAGGTTTTTATTAATTTAGCTTAGGCTTTAATGAATCC
>JBBUKS010000044.1:6881437-6908321 GCA_038050645.1 Hedychium gardnerianum
TTGAATTACATAAACACAATAAAATGCATAAATGGATTGGTTCTATCCAAAATTTTCTCATTTTGGCGACGAAAATAATTCGTCGCCAAATTATCAAAAATTACTGTGATATCAATGATTCTACGATGAATCCTGATATTCATCCCAGAATCTGTGATGAATACTTGGATTCGTCCTAGAATCTGTGATGAATACTTGGATTCGTCCTAGAATCTGGGATGAATAGCTGAATTCGTCTCAGATTCTGGGACGAATATTAGGATTCATCGCAGAATCTGGCATGAATAGCTGGATTCATCCCAGATTCTGGGATAAATATCAGAATTCGTCGTAGAATCTAGGATGAATAGGTGGATTCGTCCTAAAATCTGGGATGAATAGATGGATTCATCCGAGAATCTGGGAGGAATAGATGGATTCGTCCCAGAATCTGGGATGAATAGCTAGATTCGTCCCATAATCTGGGACGTCTAGGACGAATACCTGGATTCGACCCAGATTCTGGGATGAATATCAGGATTCGTCGTAGATTCTGGGACGAATAGCTGGATTCATCCCAGAATCTGGGACGAATAGATGGATTCGTCGCAGAATCTGGGATGAATAGCTGGATTCGTCCTAGAATTTGGGACGAATAGCTGGATTCATCCCAGAAACTGACAGTTTGGCAACGAATCCATATTCGCTGCAGGTTTGTAAATTGATTGTTTTTTATCGGATTGGTTCTTTCCAAATTTTTGAAAAGACGAATTTGGCGATGAAAATAATTCATTGCAAAATTATCATAAATTTTTTGACATCGATGATTCTACGACGAATGTATTTTCGTCCCAAAATCTGGGACGAATCCAGTTATTCGTCTGAGAATCTGGGACAAATCCAGGTATTCGTCGCAAAATTACAAAATTAGAGACTGAATTAAAATTTTAATTTTGCGACAATTTTTTCTCATTGTAGAATTGCAACGAATTTGGTGACGAAATTAAAATTTTGTAGCATATTAGGATTTGAGAATTTTGCGACAAATTATTTTTGTTGCAGAATTGCTACGAATTTAGCGACGAAATTATTATTTCGTCGCTAAATTTGGCGTCGAATTTAAATTTTTTCGTTGTCGATTTTGGTGACGCCAATTTAGGGACGAAAACGGTTTCATCGCCAAATTTGTCCCAAAAATTTTTGCGACAAATTTTTTTATAGAATTCATCCCAGATTGCCTATTTTTTTGTAGTGCTCTCGCATAGAACTAGTCATGTATTATCTTTCTATCTATGTTTGACTGTAGTCTCTATGTATAAACTAGTTCGTATTATGCATATTTGGTTTGAACTTAACTATGTGTTGTTTTTTATTTTGCCTTAACTATGATTGCTTAACTTATCTTACACTACATTACTTTTTGATGTGTGTCAAAGGGGGAGTGTGAGTATTAAAGTAAAAATGGGAAGTGAACATCAAACTAAGTTAATGTGAACATCAAACTAAGTTAATCACTTTGCTTTTAACAAAGATATATTTTTCTGACTTTAAACAAATATTGTCAAACATTAAAAAGGGAGAGATTGTTGGTGTAGAATGCACTGATAATCAAACTTGTATTTTGATGTATGACAAAGAATTTAAAGTCAAAATACATATATTTGATATGCTTGTTAAATGTGCAGACTGAATTACTTTGATGGATCTAGAGAATCAGACACCAAGCAGAAAGTTCAGAAGGGTCAGAGGACCGGACTGGCAGAAAGACCAATAAGTCAGAAGAACCAGACATCTGGCAAGAGGACTCAGTGGGTCAGTATAGACCAGACATCGAGGCGAGGAAAGATCGGGTGGATCAAGGATCGGATGTCAAGCATGGAAGGTTTGACACATGGTAAGTAAGGTAAGTCACTAGAGTGGAGAGAACCAGTGAGGATGAGTCTCAATTGAGACATAGGCGCTGATCCAACTTAGAGCCAACTCAGAAGTCTAAGTTGAGATCAGACTAAAATCCTAGTCAAGATTTTATCATGCATATATCTGGTCTAACTTTGTTTTGTAGGGTAAATACTATATTTGTTCTAATATTATTTTACAGGTGTTCCGTCGACGGGAAAACAGATTCAGTCAATGGATCCTCAGAAGGTTCCGTCGATGGATCAAATGTATCTGTCGACGGATCAGAGACTTCATCGAGATGAGATCAGATCGAAATGGTAACATTGGGTTCCGTCGACGAATAGACTTTGTTCGTCAATGGATAAGCAGATATGATGTGATTAGCCAGATCAGATAGATCAGTCGAAAAGGAAGCTTGTGTTTCTTCGACGGATAACGTGTTTTAGTCGATGGATCAAGCTGATTTCGCGACGGATCATATCATGAAGTTTGATGCAAACTCGAGCAGAGTCATTAGAATTCTGTCGATGAATCATCCTAATTAATCGATGGATCACTTGCGATTTCAAAAAGTCAGCCGAATAAGTGGGATCTGATCGGCTGGTGGCTCGGCTATAAAATAAGCCTCAAAGACAGAAGCAAGACAACATTTTGAGTGAACCTCTATTCTCCCATCTTACTCTGCAATCAATTACTACTCGGCGCGACTCTGCAACATGCTCTCAGATCCTAACGACGAGGTCATCTCCAACACGCCAAGCTCAAGCTACCTCATTACTTCGTGTTGGGTAACCTTTATTCTTGTTCATTGCATTAGAGAGGTGTAGGTTTTTGTTATACTCTCTATTCATCCTTGTAACCGAACTCTTCTTCGAAAGTTATTCGGAGGAGATCTTTAGTGATTACCCATCGGATACGGTCCAAATGGTCGTGGGTCTTAGAGTAGTAATCGACGAGGCTATGAACCAAGTAAAATAATTGTGTCTATTTCTCTTTATTTATTTTCGATAAGTTTATTTAAAAGAAAAGAAAAAAATTTAAAGAGAAGAAATCCCCCCCCCCCCTCTCGTTCTCAACAGTCCTACAAGTGATATCAAAGCCCGGACTACTAGAAGGTCTAACCGCTGACTGTGCACAAGAGTTATGGTCTAATCGAACCATGTGAGTAGAATATTGACTTCAAACAAATGAAGTGGAGGTTCCCGTGTCCGAATCAAGAGGACCAAACACCAGGCAAAAAATCTTGGTGGACAGCCAGACAGAGAAGCCCTAGTTGCGACTAGGCAAAGAAGACCTAGTTTGTCAGTTGGACCGAGAGGCAGGAAAACCTGGTGGGTCGAGCATCGAACGGATAGACTTTTCGCTTAAGGGGGCCCTGTGGTCCTTCATTTGAGGGGGGATTGTTAGGGTTGCAAGGTTACAAACAAAGTCCCATATTAAAAATGTATGAAAAAAATCATAGGCTTATAAGAAAAAGATATCTCCATTGGTATAAAGCATTTTGGGTAAAGCCCAAAAATAAAACCATGAGGGCTTAGGTCCAAAATAGATAATATCATACCATTGTGAAAATATCTAAATTCATTCGATCCTAACACAAAATGCCTCCAACTCAATTGTCAGTTCAACATGAGGCACTAATCGATTGGTGATTCATAGCAATCGATTGATATTCAAAGATCAAGATGATATTCTACCGCTGATAAGAAGTCAGTGGCCATTCAACGATGGAGTCAACGGTCAAACCTCTACACTAGTCGAATGTTGGGAGATAGCAATAGACTAGTGGCAGCAAAAAAGTGCAAAAACTAGCTCGATTGAAGGTTGTTTCAAAGGGGGCTTCAGGTTATTTCTCCACAACGCTTTTGGCTACAACTTCTCTCATTTTTCTCAAGTGTTCAAGCATTAATCTCAACATCCTTGAAGTGAAAAGAAGAGCTCTCATACTTAAGGTCTTTCAATTTTTATCTCTTTTTCTTTCACTATTCAATTGTAATTGTTGTAAACTATTGTAAAAGGTTTCTCCATCTCTGAATTTGTTCCAAAAAAGAGAAAATTCATTAGTGGTAGTAGAATGTTAGGTCTAGACTTGGACGTAGCAGCCCTGGGGAGCTATGAACCAAGTAAACCACCTGCGTTAGAATTGTTTGTGATTGTCTTTGCACGTCAAAGTCCTCCGCTGTGCAAATCTCTCAAATCGACGTCGATCAGAGCTATTCACCCCCGCCCCCTCCTTTAGCTTGCACCGGTCCCAATAACACCAACATAAACTAGATGACCATGAATAAAGAACTTATTTTACTTGATTGTTGGGTACCAACTAAGTTTGCAATCAACTATTTTAGATTACTAGTCGACTGGTGCACTTAACTCGACCATTCTAAAGTCAAGTCCTCTTATGCTAGAAAATATCCTTGTCCCATGATAGAATCTCTCAACCTTCATCTGCCTCAAAGTTTGCCTTAACCTCGAAGCTCTCTTCTTTCTACCTTATGTCCATTAGATGCATCCCAGCCCACATCTCCTCTCCATGTCATCATTCATGTTTTTTTTTTCCTTTGAAGTATGCTTTTGTCGTCTCTTCTTTAATGCTCTTTGTTTCGTGGTCTTTGGATGGTCCACACCATTCTTCACTCATCATCATGTACATTGAGCCATTAGATATTTAAACTAACTTGACCACACCAAGTTATCTCTATATGTATTCCACCAATTCTTACAAGACCCAAATACACACACCAAATCTACAGGCAAATCTAACTTAAACTCTTTATTCATACATCAAAAAATTATGGTCAAATAAGATCACTTGGGGCACGATTGAACCAACACCTCGGATGTCTCATATCATTTTTCTCCAATCTCAATGGACTTCCAAGTCACTGAGTGTATCATCTTAGTCATGCCAAATCAACATCCATCATCACTTGACCACTTCAAGCACCGAGCTCTGTGTATTCCTGTAAGTGTGGCACATTGAAACAGACACATTAAATACATTTAACTAAAATTCTTTACATAAATATCAAAATTCAAAATCACACCGAAGACACTATTCTACCAACATTAATGACAACTTAAAAATAATCATTGGATTAATTAATCTTAATATAAACCATTCCTTCTTATACTTTTAATCTTCTGATTCGAAATTATTTCACATGCCTATTTACACGCACATTTCCAACATTGAAATCTCTTAAAAGAATGCCTGTCACATTTTCAAGATTGAACTCTTCTAGAAGAATCCCTTCTGTTCTTAGGAAGAGACAGGAAGGATCTTCTGTTTGAAATTTTTTGATGAAATACAAAAGATCTAAAAAAATGGAAAAGAAGGCTGAGAAGAAGAGCATGGATAAGGAGAATGAGATATCGACAACCCAACTGAGAGCATGCAAAGCTTCGAGGTACTCAGTTTGAAGGCCAAAGAGCCGGAGGTTGTTGGAGCTTGGTACAATCTGAGGAGAGAATACAAGTGGCTATGGTGAATGGGTGCTGGGTTAACTTGCAAAAGGACATTTCCATTAGACCCTAGCTAGTTCCTCTTATATATATGGGCTCAAAAAATTAGCACAACGCCCTTTCTTAGGCCGGGTAGCCATGTGTCTTCGTCTAACTATCCATCAACTGATTCCCAAGGATCAACTCATGTCTCATTGACTTGCCAGTTTGATTGGATTTGGATTCAAAGATGGAAGCCAAAACATTTCGTTTTAGAATGTTCTGCCAAATAAGACAAGTTCACGGCTCCATTTGCAAAATGACGAACGGAGACTAACTGATCTTTATATGTATAACAGACAGATCAATAATTAATAGTATTCGAACTGCAATCAGTAAGCAGAGAAGAAACAAACACATATTTCAGTTTAGAACAGAAAAATACCGGTGCAATGCATCAGTAGTATTGAATGCAATAAATACAAAAAGCATCTCCCTTTCCATAGCCGACGACTTCTCTCACTTAATTTCCCATTTAATTTTCTGAACCTCCAACCACGAATAATTTTAATTGGCCAGGAGTCGAAGACCGCGACCAACATCCACTGTTCTACTCACCTCATAATGCAATGCATGATATGCCTCAATATTCAACACTCCAATTGCTGAACCTGATGTCGACAAACACCACCAAGTTTTCAGTTCATAGGAATCTTCCCATGCCATTGCCATTTGCCATTTGCCATTTGCCAAACCATCTTCATACCTGCCCTCACATTCATGTGACAGACTGCATACCCTCAGATTTGGATGTCTTGTATATAACATATACTTTTCTATAGCTACTTCAGTTCCCTTTTCATTAATTTCATACATATACTATTCTGGCGTAAATCTAAGATCGTAGCTACAGTTATATATCAAAGTTGAACAAATTAAGATGAGTTTCTTCTCAGAAATTTTTACTAGTATATTAATTGTAATTCTAGATCGGCCGACATCGACACGTTGTAGCATCTTCTCCAAGCGATCCAGAATAATGAATTTGGTTAGTCAGCAGACAAAACTGAACCCCGAGGCCCCAACTCTAACTGATCCACAGGCATCTCATTAGGTGAGTAATAAATGCGTTGTTAGCACAGCAAGATTAAACAATATATACATATACCATCCTCATCTCTCCCTAATTGAATAATAAGCATCGTATGATTGATCTTTCGATGCTGGTACTCTATGAATTGATTAGTGGTGAACTGCATGTGAGACAATGTGGAAATGTTTCCTGTTGCTCTAATAAAAGAACTTGGAAAATAGAGAGAGGAAAATATTCAGTGTTTAATAATTCATTGTGTTCCTGCATGACCAGCATACGAGTTCATTGTATCTCATCATCAAGATATATAAATTAATTAGGAAATCTTCAATTCTTAATTCCTTGAACAGTTAAAAAGGGGTCGGTGCATGAATAGTGTAGAGAACTGTTAGCTTTGTTGATTGAAGTGACACCTGATAATTAGTTCGGCTCCTGAAATTAAGCAAATTAGTAACCAAATTATCTTTTGGGGACAGTCTTCGGAAATCATGACTACCTTTTGGAAAACTAAGGAGTAGTGCAGCATGAACATGCAGTAGTATGAGTGTTGGGAATTAACAAGGGCGTCGTGTTGTGGGGACATGGAGTCATAAAATTGAAGGTAGTTTTTCTTTTGCTATAATATGCTCTTGTTTTCTTCTGCCAATATTGGAGTGGTTGAAGGATGGAAACTTGAGGCATGCAATATAATACATATTAATCGTAGGTAGTAGTGATAGGGGAAGAATGTTCGTTTTCTCACTTCTTATCACATCCAAAGACGCATGAGTGTAAGGAAATTAAAGAGAGTAGATGATTATGAGTTTTTACGGGAGATCAAAGGATTCTAAATTTTTATTTAATTTCTTTTGAATGGTAATTATCTATGTGAAAGAAATACACAAATTTCTATTATGGATTTGATGTAGTAGAAGCGAGTAGGACAAAGATTAATCGGTTGATTTATACAAAATAACTAGAAAAATACTAATATTGTGAAAGCGCATAGTAATAAAGGTTGATTCACACTGAATAGTTAGAAAAATTTAATATTACGGAAGCATAGGATAACAAAGATTAACATGTTGATTCACACAAATTAATCAGAAAAAAAAAATTAAAATAAAATAAATACGACACTAAAATCGAACGGTCAAAAACTTAATTCTAATTAAGATGCTTAAAATACAAGACTCTAGACTCTTTTTATAGACTTGACTTGACAATAAATATGAAAATAAATATTTTAAATAAAACAATATAATACTCTTAATAGAGATTATAATTATTCCCTAATTATTACTAAAATAAAAAATATTAATCAGCATATAATAATAAAAAATAAATCTTTGATTATGAATCAATCTTAATATTTTTTTAATTTATTTTCTTTTATTGTGGATGTACCAATTTAAATTTTTTATTTTTATTTTTTCAAAATTATTTTCTTTTTTGCCTTATTTATTTCATCAATATCTTTACCATCTAGTGACAAATTTATTCAATTTTAACTTCAATGCCCATTTGCAATGATTTTTATAATCGTCATAGATGATAAATCAATAGCTAGTAGCCATAAATATTATCCATTTCAATTATCCCTTCTTCTCTTTCTCCTCCTCCTTCCTCCATTCCTCCTCTTTTTTTTTCTTGAAAGCTTCTTTCACCTCTTTATTTTCTCTCTCTTTCCTTGCTACTCTAGTTGCTTATAGGTGACAATTGAGATAGCTTAGTTAAAACTCTTTCTTCCTCTTGCATCACGATCGCCTCCTTTTCCTACCTAGTTCATCCATTTGTCGCTATATTCTCAGGATGACCAAAAATTTCTTCCTACGACTATGCATCTTGTAGTATGAATCCTCCCACTATCATCACTCCTTAACTACTCTACATTGATAAAATTTCTTATTTTAAAATTTGTCTATGATTGTAATGAGTGATAAGCATAAGCTAGTCATTAACGTTAATACATATTTGAAAAAAAAACTATTTGCCTCGTATATATGGTCTGTGCATTGAGCTCGATTGAACACTTTATGACAATTTTCAACCATGTAGTGATCTTAGTATGTTAAGGATGTAATCAAAATTCTTATTAAAATTTATTAAAAGAAAATAGAATAAGTTATTTTTCTACCTAGTTCCCCACTTGAGATGATAATGAAAATTAACATATTTTTTAGTAGATTATTTGACTGCAACGGCAAGATATTTTGACAATTCTATCTAATCTTGTAATATAACCCCAATAAGCCTCTATTTTAAGATTGTCCTACCTCTCCAATCAATTAATGTCTCCCTTATTATGTGGTTGAAGTTATTACAAGAACACTTAGTGGTCAGTTATAAATTGACTTCGTGATTCTTCTTTTACATAATTTGGAGATGAATTATAATAAGGGACATCTGAAATAAATATAATCATTTTTTATTATAATAAAATTATTACAAGAAGTCATATGTAAAAGAGGATGTGTGAAGAGTCTCTGTGAATGGTTGGAGCGGTGAAATTTTCTCACAAGAAATTACACAAGCTTTCTCAGAGATAAGAGCAAGTGCGTTCCTTAGTTGAAGATCGCACAAAGTTTAAGTAGGAGGTCATGATGTGCAGGAAAAAAAAAACGCGGCAATGGTACGATGATTAGATCATCCAATGGATAATCAAAGGATCTACGGTTCGAATCTCAGCTACGGCACAGTGTAGGAAATTTTCCCTCTAATGAAAAGCAGGCCTAAGAATGCTGGCCATTTGGATGGGTCTCTATTAGTACTTCTTGATTTACCCTGGTGGCCGGTGGAAAACTTTCGTAGGACCAAACCAGTCATCCCAGATCCGACGTTATCCGATCTGATTAATCATTATGTGCAGGAAAAGCTTATACTAGACGTGTAAATTATAATTAAATTTGTCTCTACATCAAGGTTAGATTATCTTTTATAGTTGGATTTTGATCTGTCTATCTCCATCCTTCATACTTGTATATCTTTACGTCAACCTTAAATATGTCTTTCATATACTATTATTCATGGATGATATTATTTTAATATATAAGATACGTGAATGAATAAATACTAAATTTGAATCTTGATGAAAAATATTGAAAGTGAAAGATTTTAGTTTTAGCAGAGTAAAAATAAAATATATGAAATTTAAATTTAATAATATTAGACATAATAATAAAATTATTAAGATAAAAGATTACAAGTTATCTATAACTGAGAATTTTGAATTATTTTTGCAAAAAGATAAAGGATTGAGAAAGATCTCTTACATAAAATACAAACTCAATGGTTAAAATGAAGAAAAATATTAGATATTCTTTGTGATCATAAATTACCTCTAAAACTTAAAAAGAAATTTTATAAAATGACGATTAGACTTGTAATATTATATAGAGTTAAATGTTAGGTTATGACTTGAATACATGAGTAAAAGATGAGAGTTGCAGTAATAAGAATATTAAGATAGATGTACGAATATATAAGGATAGATAGGATAAGAAATGAGAATATTAAGAAAAAAATTAAGATTGCATTTATTAAGTATAAACTCCGAGAGATACATTTAAAATGATATAAATATATACTAAGACGATCAATAAATGATTCATGATATAAAATTATAACAAATATATATATCAAATGAGAAAAAGAAAAATCTAGTAAAACTTGATTATCAATGATAAAAATATATATATATATTTAATAATATAAAAATATATATATAATTAATCTTATTTAATATAAGATAAATTTATTATATTATCTCTCTTATGAATTAATTATTGGGTCAATGTTGATTTAGTCGACATGTATATCAAATTATGTTATTCAAGAATCATGAGGGCAAATCTTCAAACAAGTGGAATCACCATCAGTGATGGAGCTTCCTTCCCTCTGTACGAAGGACGACTCTGAACCATGCTATGCTACCATTCATTTGGCATTGGGATCCAAAACAACATAATTTTTTTTTTTCAGTTGCCAAGAAACCGAGTGAAGGCGAAAGGCTGAGCTGGTGATGTGTAGTTTAGCACCAAGGAAATTAAATATGGCTGGTGTACGAGTCTCTCATGGCTTCACATTTTAATTCCTCGATTCCACCACTTTCATGTTCATCTTGTTGACAATGACAGCGTTGCCCTCAGCCCTTATCATTATATGATAAATTTATAAAATTAATTAAAAATTAATTATTGATAGATTTATAAAATTAAACGATGAGAATTGATTCCTAAATCGACGAAAATATTTTTTAATTTTGTAATTTATTTTATCTAAATAATATGAAATAATTGTAAGGTCGTCGGAGCGACAGATTACCGTTGTAGAATTGTTGACGATGACAACGATGAGGTTAATTTCTCGACTCCAAGCTTTCCATATAAGCACAACCCCCTTGCCCTCTCTCTTCCCTCTCAGCCTGTCTCTGTATCTCTCTTGATCCATCGGCTTCCGCTAATATCATGGATCACGAGGAGAGGTTAAGCTTCTTCCCTCCGGACTCCTACTCCGACCTCGACAGCAGCTTCACAAGCTCCACCACGTCTGCCTCCACATTCAGCGCCAGAAGCAGTCTCAGCCTCCCCTCCTTCTCTAACTCCACCACCTCCTCGTCCTTTGCCCTCAATCCTCTCCCGCACAGCCGCTCCGATCCTCACTGGTCTGCCCTCCGAGCCGCTGCCAACCTCTCGCCTGACGGCCGACTCCACCTACACCACCTCCGCCTCCTCCGTCCTCTCGGCTCCGGTCACCTCGCTCGCGTCTTCCACTGCCGCCTCCACGGCTTCGACGACGACTACCACTCTCCCGCAGAATTTGCCCTCAAGGTCATCGACCTTGACGCTCTCAAGCGGGACATCGCCAAGCCCGTAGTCCCTATCGACGACGACGACGACGAGAGCAGCGGTGGAAAGATGTGGCACGTGCGGTCGGAGGCGCGGGCGCTGGCCGAGATGGACCACCCTTTCCTGCCCACCCTCTACGCGCGCCTCGACGCCTCCCACTACGCTTGCTTCCTAATCGACTACTGCCCCGGGGGAGACCTCCACTCCCTCCTCCGTCGCCGGCGCCGTCACCGTCTGCCAGTCTCCGCAGCTCGCTTCTACGCCGCCGAAGTACTCCTCGCTCTCGAGTACCTCCACGCTCTCGGTTTCGTCTACCGCGACCTCAAGCCCGAGAACGTTCTCCTCCGGGCAGACGGCCACGTCATGCTCTCCGACTTCGACCTCTCCTTCCGTTCCCATGTGTCCCCGGCTCTCTTCTGCCGCCATCGTCGCCGGAATTCTCGCCCGAGGGGACGCTTCTTTTGCTGCGGTGGCAGCGCCCCCGCCTCCTGCGAGTTCGACGAGGAAGAGCTGGAATTCGTGGCGGAGCCGTCGTCGGCTTTCTCGAAGGCGTGCGTGGGGACGCATGAGTATCTGGCGCCGGAAGTGGCCTGCGGAAGCGGCCACGGCGCTGCCGTGGACTGGTGGGCCTTCGGCGTGTTCCTCTACGAGCTCTTGTACGGACGGACGCCGTTTAAAGGCGCCACCAAGGAGGCGACGCTGCGGAACATCCTGACGCAAGATGTGAAATTCCCGGAGAGCGAAGATGGCGAAGGCGGAAAAATGGCCAAAGCTCGGGACCTCATCTCACGGCTACTAGAGCGTGACTCGGCTGCTCGGATGGGATCTATCCACGGGGCGGCAGAGATCAAACGGCATCCCTTCTTCCAAAGCATAAAGTGGCCGCTGATTCGATGCGCCCGACCTCCTGTCGTGGCGGGCTTAGTCGCTGCTGGTCGACAGCGGCGACCGGCCACTACTGATCAAAGAGGGCTGCCGAACTGGTGGAATGGTTGGAGAAAGAGTACTGCCACCGTCTATACTATTACTAATGAGAAGAACAACAGGAAGAAGGGGATTAAACTACGATTTGGATTTGGATTTGGATTTGGGTTTGGGTTTGGGTTGGGATCGAAAAGGAAGTTGTGGCAGGAGAAGCATGGCGGAGGGAGATGACGGCCGCCGGCCGCAAAGTGTTATAGACGTAGTTGTACTGTTTAATTGCTTAGCTCCTCTGTTCATTCACTATCGAGGAGCACGTACAAAATGAGTCCGAATAGAATCCATCTATCGTGATGTTGATGCATCTTAAGTGCTATAGTTAATTTCGTACGACGGTCTTATGTGTTCCATTAATTCGTTCTCAATTTACTTTAGTGAATCATCATGATTAGCGATGCGGCGTCATAATACTCCCCTAAGTCACCCACTAATAGACTTGCAACGCGTGGTCTGCCTGGTTTTACAGCGTCCCCTGCGACTTAGGATGTTTTTATTATCCCCTTATGCATTAGTCATTAATCGAACTAATTAAATTAGTCCTCGTGATTTATCTCCTCCGTATTGATTCTGGGATGAATTAACGAGAGCGCAGGGTGAGAATGAGCGTTTCGTCTTTTTTTTGGATGGGTTTTTTTCACCGACCTCTACCACTAGAGAATGTAACTCGTGCCAAAGTTTGATAGAATGACTACGAATCCTAAAGCTTATAAAAAGCGACTTGAAGAGCTCATGGGGGATCTCTTTTTCTCCTTGATTTCAGCAAGGAACACAGAGAAAGAAATACCGCCATCATTCCAATTTACTCAATCCACCTCAGCTTTGCCCGACTTTCTCATGCATGACCCTACAACAGATCTTCTCCGATCACTCATTCGTAAGGTCTACACATTTGTTATAATCGATCTTAACATGCCTTGTCGGAAACATTCGGTCCTCAAGAAGGTATGGAGTTGTGTAGAGATGACAAGCTAGCTAGCGTCCGAGTTCGAGTTGATTGGCTCCCTATTCAAGGTACCCTGTGCAAAACTTCAAAAGACAACCAAACCTCTCTAGCAAGACTGAGACGGGTGTTCAGATAAGGAGACATGAGATATGATAAACTCTCAGCTCTAATTTATGCCTAACATTGTAGAAAGGGAATCCTAAACCATGACAATGACACAAATACGAATTAGAGGGAGATGTTGGAGGTTGGAGGTTGGATGATCAAGTTCGAAAAGGTAAATAGCAAAATAATAATAATAATAATTAATCAAGTTAAGTAACATCAGATTTGGAATGACCGATTTAGTCCCACGAAAATTTTTCATCTAAATGGCCAGTATTCTTAGATCCGCTTCTCACTAGAGGAAAAATTTCCTACCGTGCGCCGCAGTTGAGATTCGAATCTTAGATCTCTTGATTATCCATTGAAGAGCGGTAATCGAAGAGGTAAATAGCGGTCATTAATCTGCAAGTGTGATTTGTACTCTTGCTCTTGTGCTCTTGATAACAAGGCTACGAAATGATTAGTGCAACAAAAATAAAAATATAAAAAAGATGCACTTACACAATCGCTAGTACCCAACATTTATATAGTTTTGCTAGCCCCCAAGCTCTTACTCCCCGACCTATGATGTGTTAATGGATCACTCCTATAAAGCTACTATATTTGCTTCTTTTGGATCAACTACCAAATATGGAGAAACCTCTTACAATGCAAAAGAGTATATGATAATTATAATGAAGGCTTAGAGAGAGGGGAGAAGCACAAATAAAACCAACTGCCTTTATTTTTCCCAACCATGAAGATTCTAACGAGCTCCTCTTTTATAACCTTCATACTCCAATATCTCTTGATGACTACCACCTAACAATTGACTCCTAAGTCGCCATTAGTCGATTAGTCCTCGCAATTTGATTGTTATCAGGCTATAATAGTTCCTTTCTTCTTTCCACATGGGACACCAGCTGACTGTTCACTTATCACCCGTCACTAATGTCATCAAGTGACTCAGCTACAAACAAAATCATTCTGTTCACTAAATCCTCAAACCCAGTTGACTGGTCAGTCAACTGATTCTCTAGTTGATTGAAATTCATCTTCAGTTTATTGGATCATATGCGTGCTAGAGGGGGGATGAATAGCACTTCACTTTCTTTCGATTCGTTTTTACTTATCTATAGAGTTAGTATGCAACAGAATATAAAAGAACAAATAAGAACACAAGAAGATTTAAGTGGTTCGACTTCCTTCCAGGTTCTTACTCCATGGCCTATACCTCGAACATGAGCTACTAAATCATCTTCTTTTTGGAGACCTTTCGGAGGTAGAACAACCCTTACAAATTTGCTTACACACAAACAAATAAGTAAAACATAAATGATAACAAATGAATTAAACAAACAAGGGTTACTATAAAGTATACCACCTTTGGAAGCCCTAAATGCAACTGCACTTTTCTTGGTGCATCCTAGATCAATCGAATAGCACTTCGAACACTTTTGAGCCTATGTATCATGCCCTGGGAGTGTAATTCCCACACACTAGGAGGTATTTCACTCGGTGACAATAAAAGAGACCTAGGAACCATATAATAGGCTAACCAAGAAATTCATCAAATTATTTATATATCATTTTCTTCGTATACAACAAAAAACTACATGGATAAAACAACAAATGAAACAAAACGAAAACACAACAAAATAGAAATCAAGCTAAATCAAGAAAGCATTTCGGCGCAACTTATATACAAGCTGAAATCAACTATAATATCAAAACAGTATTTCTGCCTACAAAATTGGAGATCAAAGAAAGCATATAGTAAGCATAAATTGCTAAGTGGGTAATTAGAAAAGATGTACATGAATTTAATCTTGTTTAAGAGATCAAGGAAGTAGAGTAGATCATAATCTCTTATTATAACTTGAAGTTCTTCTTAAAGTTCTCCATTTATACATAAATGTATATTTATAATCATCTAGCATTTTATGCTAAAATTTAAAATTATAAATTATCATTATTTGTTATCATCAATTGAGATAAATTCTTAATTTTTTTACTATTTAATCAACAGGTATAATGGTTATCAACGGTATAATATCAACATGGATAAATGTCACACAAATCATATGTGTATTAGCATGTATAGATGTCATCAATGATCTAAATCTGATAAATCAACTAAGAAGTGAATCACTGGAGCTAATGTCTTCATAGTGTAATATTGTCATCTGGCATATGGGCTAAAAGCCCCCTCACTGGTGGAACACATAATAAACACTGATAGTGGGCGACCATGCTACTACAACAATATGTGGACAGTCAAGTACTCTAGACCACAGGCAATCACACTACCACAACAACATGTGAGCAGTCCAGTACTTTGGTATAAGACTAGGCTTAGAGTTTTCACTTTTTAGTATTTCATTTTCTTCATTTAATATCCTTATAATGTTTAATTCAGTTTGTCACATTTGTTAAATTCTACGTTCACATCTTATTGGTTAGTTTGAATGACCAACACAAGTCAACTTTTAATATGAAACAGGGTAATTCATTTAGGTATCATCATAGGATCTATAGATAAAAGTTATACAACATAAATTACAAGTATCAACAATATGAAGTATCAACAGTACGAAAGGTCAAGCAAATCTAAAGACGGGTATAAATGAAAGAATAATCCAAAATATCTATTTTAATTTTTAAAATAACTTTTCCCATCTTAATCCCCATATAAAATTCACATATGAATATGAATAACATCAATTATTTACCCTTCAATGGTTTAATTATTTTAAAACTTATTTACTATTTTAAATATCATTTTATTCCCTTGTTTGAAAATAATTATACAGTCATATATAATCTATCGTATTTATTTATTCATGCACAAGGACAAATATATAAAAGTCAAAGGATAGATGTACTCACTTTTATATACAACAAAATCTTGAGTGTCAGTAGGTCACTATACTCCACTCAAACTCCTATCTATAGGTGTCATATGAAAATGACTCAGAACTCAAGAAAAATATTGAATAACATAATAACACAAGACAGATCAAATCTTGACTCCGCTACCTCATAATATTTTCAATTCCTAAATGACATCCATTATAAAAGTTAATTGCTCCCTCCAAATTAATGAGACAAGTTTACTCTTCCCTTCCCCTAGATCACAGCTTTGATAATGTTTATCTAAATAATAAATTTAATCTTTGGGAATCCAATATTGATTATGTCTTATTTTATTAATTACATATGATTTTGGAACTCATGCTTGGACATTTTTACTAGCATATCTATTTACTAAAGACATGTAGGTTCTATGTTGAACCTTAGACTTGAAGTCAAGTTTGGAATTATTGCACACAGTCTTTTGAGATCCAAGTGTCATATTTAGGTACTTGGAGCTCGAAGTGAACTTTTCTAATGTTACCTTAAGTTCTTCAGTTTGACCTTTCAATAGAGAATTTTCTTCCTCAAGTTTTTAGACTTGAGTTGAAGTTCCTTCTTGAACTTGGTTAGTTGAAGAACCAAGGTTGATCTCCCCTTTAAGGTCTTTTACCTCCTTAAGAAGGGATCTAACTCATTCATTGGATTTAGCTAACTTATTGGTTAAGCATGTAATTATTGTATGCAGTTCATCAACTAAGGGAGAGGTTACCTCATTATCTGAGTCTAGTTGGGCTGAATCTGATTCTAACTCAGACTCTTATTCTGACTCAGATTCTAATCCAGCAACTTCCTCCTTAGCCATTAGCGCCATGAAGTTGGTCTAGTCCGATTCTTCTGAGTCTGATTCTGAGGATGACTTATCTCAAGTGGCTTTGAGTACTTTCTCCTTAGTTTCTTGAATTTGTCCTCTTTTAGATTAGGGCATTCAAACTTATAGAGTCCTTTTCCATTGCATCCGTAGCATGTTACCTCCAATTTTGACTTGCTCGATTTGCCTTGACATGTTTGCTTTCCTTTTGCTTGGATCACCCTTTTGATATCTTTCTTGGTGAAGTTTTTCTTCTTTTTGAACATCTTTCAAACTAGGTTCATGATTTTGAGGTTAACTCCTTGTTGTCTTCGTCCAAGTCCATTTCATCTTCGTATTTCGATTTTGGTTGAGTTTTTGACTTGGCCTCCTTGTGCTATGTTTGACCTGCAATTAAGGAAATATCTTTCTTGATTTGACTCGAGTTAGCTTGCTCATGCAACTCGAATTCATAAAATATTTCATCTAGTTTTATAATAGAAAGATTCTTAGAATTTTTGTATGCATCTACAATAGATGCCCACAAAGAATTTCAGGAAAATGCTTTCAATGTGTACCTTACTATATCACGATTTTTCATTTGTTGTCCGATCGAGTGAAGCTCATTTAAGATATCTTTGATCTATGCGACAACTAGCTCACAGACTCATCATCCTGCATTTGACAATTGAATAGTTTACTTAAAAACAAATCACACTTACTTACTTTTGCATCGTTGGTTCTCTCATGGAGTTGAATCAACTTGTCCCAAAGTTTCTTAGCGTTGTTAAATGGTCCAATTTGATTGAGCTCATCTTTCGTCAATCCGCATTATAAGGTTTTTACTTCTCAGGCATGACTTGAGCTTTCTTTATGATATCGGGAGTCCACTTTTCCATTTTTAGTGGTTCTCCGGATTCGTCGACCAATAGCGTGAATCCTTTCTTGACAATGATCCACATGTCGATCTCTGTCTTCAAGTAGTACTCCATCTGTCCCTTCCAGTAGTTGAAATCATCTCCGTTGAAAAGGGGTGGGAGAGCTATACTATACCCTTCTTGATGGACCATTGAGTTCTTGCAAAAATACAACTTAAAATATTCCAAGACTTTTTAGGGTCTTGGGTAAGTGTTATAGTAGAAAAACTAATAAAAGATCCAAAATTTGTTTAAATAAAAGAAAATGTTTTGAAAACTGTAAGGGTGGTTAAACCGATTCAGAGCATCTCAAGCTCTGGTACTAATTGTAGGATGGAAAGGGTGATAGGGGGTGAATATCGCTCATAAAACTTTTCTTAAAAACTTTATCTTTTGAAATCAAATTACAGCGGAATTAAAAAATAAGCAAGATAACACAATTGGTTACTTGGTTTGCAACCCCTAAGGCTACTACTCCAAGGCCTACGATCCTATGGTGGATCATTTACGAGCAGGCAATTGCTAATTCTCCCCTTCTGAAAAATGTTTTGAAGGAGGAGAAACCTCTTACAAATAAGAAGGGCACGGAAAAACTTTATCATCCCTTTTACAAATGAAATGCAACTATAAATAAACAAGGTTACTGACAACAATGAAATGTAGAACTTTGGCGTTGGTTGTCAGAAAGAATTGACGTGTAAAAGAGCAGAACTTGCAAGAACGAAGAGACGAATGAATGAATTGAAAGAATGTATATTTTTGAGACTCTGTCGTTGAGCTTCTTTTATAAATCTTTATCGGTCGATCAATCCTCTCTTTCTGTCAACTGATAAAAATTTGATAGCGTCGAATCAATGCTTGATTTCATCTTCTTTCGGTCAACTAATCCTTGTGTTCGGTCAACCGAACCATAGTTCAGTCTAGGTTCTCATCCAAGTTCATGATCAAATCATATTGAATCCCTATGCAATCCACTTTATTGATCCACCGATCGTCGGGATCGATCGATTGATCCTCTAGTTTCATTCGCTGGCTAGATCACATCATGCTCGATCCACTGATAAATCTAGGTTCTGTCGACTGATCCCTAGGATCGGTCGAATCCTATTTTTCCTTCCAGCGTTGGATCGTATCTAGCTCAACCTAATCTCAAGTGTTTGGCTGACCAAACCTCCTTGTCCGGTCACTCGAATCATCCAATCGACCGAAAGTAACATTCAGTCGATCGTACAACTCTATTTCCTACAAAATAAAGTTAGTCTAACAAATAATATTCCTGCGACATAGAGTTAGTATAAATATTGCATGCTTCTAATTTTGACAGTTAATACTGTCTAATTTTGACTTAGAAATCTAGATTGATTTCTTAGTTGGATCAACGCCTAAGTATTTGTCCCATAACTTAAGACACGTCCTCACTACCTTTTTTTAGAAGGACCTCTCAGGACTTACCTGTCAAATATCCAGTTCATCTGACATGTTTGGACTTCCTCTACTTAATGTTTAATCGACCAATCAGAGCTTCCCCCTTTACTTGATGTCCGGTCCAACTGACCCATCAAGTGTGTTCTGCCAGATCAACTCATCTGGTCTTTCTCTGCCTGGTGTCTAGTCCTCCTGATCCACTAAGACTTTGTTGTCTAGTGTTTGGTCTTCTTAACCCACTAGGACTTTCCATGTCAAGTGTCATGCACACTCAACACTCATATCAGATGCATAATATTTAACTTTAAACTATTTGTCAGACATCAAAATACGAGTTCAATTATCTAGTGTTGCTTGCACCAACAATTGGAGAAATCCTACCCGGTGCAATTAACTAAGTGAAACTAACGTAAGTTGACTCACCCCATTCTAAACTAGTTAGACCAAAACTTTGTACTAAGTTGGTTGGGTGTGTCATTTTGAATAGCTTTGTTGGAGCCACGTGGATGTCCAAAGAAGAGCTCCTAAGCCTCACTACAGCCTGAAAGCTAATTTAAAAACAATCACTTGATCAACCCAAAGCAAAGTTTAGATATAACCTAGGATCATATTTGCGCTCTTGAGTTAGGTCAAACCCTAAATAAAATCTTATAAAAACCTTAGTCTGAGTCTTGCCTGAACCAAACCCTAACCTATCCCTCAACCAAACCTAACCCAACCCTCAACTAAACCTAACCTTTATCCTAACCCTTATCCTAACCCTGACCTAAACTTAACAAAAAAAACACTTTCTTGCTATTATTTTTGTGCTACTTACCCAAGATTTGTCAAAATCTTGAAGAATTTCTTTGTTTAAATGGCTTTGCAAGAAGGGTATAGTAGAACCCATCCTCCTCTTTTTGATGGCAATAACTTTTTCCTATTAGAAGGGTAGGATAGAGTACTACCTAATGAACGAAATCAAAAATTGGATGATCATCAAAGTAGGTTTCGACCTACCAAGAGACTCTAATGGAGAACTAGTTGTTTTCGGTATGTTGACAAGCAACAAAAAAAGAAAGCCCAAGCAAATGCAAGGGACACTGCAACACTCCAGTGTGTTCTAACTTAGGAACAACTAAGCAAAGTTGAACAACACAAAGGAGCTATGGGAAAAACTCATTGAACTCCATGAAGGTTCAGCTGACTCAAGAACGGCTATGAAAGACCTCTTTCTAAGTCAACTTCAAACCATATAAATGAAGAAAGGTGAGTCTGTAAGCCAATTTCATGGAAGGTTCAAGGATATTCTCAGCAGAATCCACGCAATAGGAGAACAAGTCAAAAATCGCAACTTGATAAGGTATGCATTAAAAGCATTTCCAAGGACAACCTTATGGTCATCTATGGTGGATGTTTATAAAGTGTCTAAGCATTTGTCTTTGATTAAATTAGCTGAATTTTTTATGACTTTGAATTGCATGAACAGACTAACCTTGATCAAATATAAAATGGCATAACTTTGATTGTAGGTAAAGCTGATGGAGTCAAGGCAAAGTCAAAGTCCAAGTAAAAGTCTAGACCTAAAAAGGAGATTGAATCAGAGTATGAGTCCGAACTTTCAACTGACGAAAATGATCTATCTTCGAAAGTTGTCAACATTGTTAAGAGAATGATTCGAAGAAAGAGGTTCTCCAAATTATTTATAAAGAAAGAGATCCAAAAGAAGGACCAAACCATCATCCGGTGCTTCGAGTGCAACAAGAAGGGACACTACAAGTCCGAATGTCCCCTTAAAGAAGTCAAAATAATCAGAGAAATCAAAGAAATAAAGGGGGGGAGTCCCTAAAAGCTACTTGAGATGAGTCTTCCTCAGAATCAGACTCAGACTCAGATCATGTTGACTTGGTGGTTTTGGTGGCAATGGAAGAAGAATCCAAATTCGAGTTCGAGTCGGCATCCGAGTAAAGCCAAGGTTTAATCAGTGACTCAAGTGAGTCTACTGATGAGGTAATGAACCCTTTAACCTAGAAATTTTACTTTACTATTACTTGGGCTCCTATTCCACTGCCTATTGATCCTTTAGGTGGATCACTTCCGAAAAATCACATCTAAAATTCTCTCATTTCCAAATCTCTTGTGGGGTGGAGAAACCTCTTACAAAATAAGAGATAAGTAGAGAAACACAAATATAGAAATTAGACATTAATAAGATATACCAAATTAGAATAAGGTTGCCTACTATAAAGCTTTGAGTGATTGGAGCACGTGCGAGTAGCATAATGAGAACTTGGGATTCATTGCTTGATTGATTAATTTAGATTTCAGATTGAATGTTGAACCAAGTGCTCCTCGCTTCCTTTTATACACTACTTTCGACTGCTAATGTGACACCTTTCTAGTTGTCTAGAGGTCATTCCATCTCTCGGACCCCTCTAACTCATCTGTCGATTTTATCCATGCAAAAATTAGATCTTGCTGACATGGCACCTTCAATCGCCTAAAAAAACTTCGATCGCCTAGAAGCTTGGTCAACTCTAATCCTTTAACCACCTCATCTGAATTGATTTGATATAGTCTTCGGGTTGCTCAGATACCTTTTGATCAAGTTTGGACCATCAAGTCACTCAGAGATTATTATCGTTGCCCGAAAGCCTAATCGGATCAAATCGTCGATTGACTCATTATGCACAACTTGATCTTGTCCTTAGGTCACCTGGACCTCTTTCGATCGCCTGGACAAGTTGCCTTGACTTGACCCCAGTCGCCATAAACTCCTTCTACAAAGTTAATTCACAAATATATATGAGCATACTAAGCTTTGAACGACTACCATTGTCCACCTTGACTTTGAAACACCGAGTGGTTTCTCCGTCAGGCTTACGCTTAGCTACTAGACTGCTCTCGATCCAAAAAGATAATACTCTCCTCACTACTTTCTGTGTTAGAAAGTCTCTCTGAGCTTACCTTGTCCAGTACCTCTAGAATTTACCTTTATCTAGTGTTTGATCACCTAAGCCACTGAGACTTTTGTTGTTGCCTAATGTCTGGTTACCCGACCTATCAGGACTTCCCTTGCTTGGTATTTGGTTACCTAACCTACCAAGACTTTCGCTCCTTGTCAAGTGTCCGGTCTAGTTACCTGCTGGCCCACTAAGACTTCCATTTCATGATGTCTCTTGACCTACCAAGACTTTTCCTGCCTAGTTTTTGGTCACCTAACCCACCAAGTCTTCCTCTACCAAGACTTTCGTTGCCTAGTGTCTAGTTCCACTGATGTATTAGGGATTTTCCTTTCTGTTTGATATCTGGTCATCTAACCTACAAAGTCTTTTCGATCAAGTTTCTTGCATCTGCACACTTGACACACACTTGATGGTCAACTCATGTTCCTTGCTGGAAGTTCTGGCTGACGCTCTGATGCCAATTCTGCTTCCTAGATGGTACACGGTTGTGGCAGAGGCCACGAGTAGGTCATGTATCATGCTGCATCATGTTATACTTAGGATTTTTGTCTCCAATTGTTCTCCAACGCCAAGATCTTCACGTCCTATCAATAAAATACACAAAGAGCAGTCATTCGAACTAAAACGATGAAAATATATGAAAAATCAAGAAGATAACCTTGTAGGATTGAACTCGACGCTAGAGGGGGTGAATAGCGTTACAAATTTTATGAACTAGTAATTAAAGAAATAACGAATAAATAGAGTAATAGCACAGCGGAAATAAAATGTTAATCTAATAATTTATCAACTAAATAAGAAATGTAAGTTAAGCATAGTTAAATCAAGGCAAAAAGTAGACACATGCAATAATAATAAAAATATGATTCTTATTTCTAAATTTCTCGTAAGTGGAGAAACCTTACAGAAAAAAATTCTAAAAATTAAGCACAATAACAAAATAAGGCAACACAACAAATATGAAATTTACTCTAGATGTTGCCAGTCAGAAATGAAGTGCAGGTTATAGCGTGTCGCAGCACAAAAAGTACATGAGAGCACAAGAGTACGAGAACAGAGAAGAATGATCGTGAATTCGTTGTTTTAAAGGTCTGCCTCGAACCTCCCTTTATAACACTCTCTCGGTCGACTAAAGACTCTTTGGTCTCCTGTATTTGTGCTGATGTAGCTGCAACTTCTATCCAGTAGATAACATTTATCAAGCAACCTGGTTGACTGAAAGCCCTTCGGTCGCCTATAGAGGGGTTAAATCTGATCTTGACCCGACTTGCTCGGGTTGCTAATAACTTCATCTCCCGATCGCCTGAAAGCTTCTACGGTCGCTCGTACGCTCTGGTTGCCCCGACCTAGTTACGGTCGCCTGGACCTTCCAACTTCACTCACCGAGAGTTATCACCAGCCAATCGCCTCGAACTCCCTCCGATCGTTTGCAACCATTGAACTTTGCTTTCCTGCAGTTGTTACGCGTAATGAGTATGATATAAGCATCTATTTATTGGTTACCCTAAAAAAATAAGGGGTTATCAATTTTATTATACCTTGGAAAAAAGTATTTGTCTCAAGGCATGTTGTATTCCTAGAGAAATAGTTTCTCTTGCAGGCAATCAGTGGGAGTGAGGTTAAACTTGTGATAGTTTAAGAGACTCCAATAGACACCGAAGAGATGTCTAATCAAGAACCATTGCTAATTACTCATAATGAAGAAGCAATGGTTGAACCTGTTAATACACTGCCTCTTCGTAGATCTAGTAGGACACGTTAAATTCCCGAGAGATATGAATTTCTCATAAGTGAATTAAAAGACATGTTGCTCATTGAGGATAAGGAGCTACTAGCTATGAAGAAATTTTGAAAAGTTCAGAAAGGGATAAATGGTTAAAGTCATGAAGTTGGAAATGGATTTCATATATGAAAATCAAGTTTGGAACTTGGTGGACTCACCTAAAGGTATAACACCTATTGGGTGTAAGTGATTTTTCAAGAAAAAAATCAACATGGATGGTAATGTGATTACCTATAAAGCAAGATTAGTGACAAAAAGCTATCGTCAAAAATAAGGTATTGACTGTGACGAAATCTTCTCACCAGTAACCATGCTTAAATACATTCGGATACTCTTGGTCACAACATCTCATTACGATTATGAGATATGGCAAATGAATGTGAAAATAACTTTCCTCAATGGAAATCTATTCGAGGATGTGTATATGATACAACCCGAGGGTTTCACATCTGTTGACAAAAATAAAGTATGCAAGCTTCAATGGTCCATTTATGGACTGAAGCAAGGATCCAGGAGTTGGAACATCCATTTTGATGAGGTAATCAAATAGTTTGATTTCTCACAAAATCCAGACGAACCCTATGTATACATGAAGGTTAGTGGGAGTGCGGTCGTGTTCCTAGTGTTATATATTGATAACATATTGCTCATAGGAAATAATGTATCTGTTCTACCATCAGTTAAAGTTTGGTTATCCAAAACATATTCCATGAAAGACATGGGAAAAGCAACATATATCCTTGGGATCAAGATTTATAGAGATAAATAAAGACAATTAATTAGTCTTTCACAGTCTACATACATAAATAAGGTGCTAAATGGTTTTGCATGGATGAATCCATAAAATGTTTACTTCCCATGAGACATAAGATTCACCTTTCGAAGTCTATGTGCCCAAGCACACAAGACAAGAGGATTCGCATGAGTTAGATCTCGTATGCGTCAGCTGTAGGATTAATCATGTATGTTATGTTATGTACTAGGTCTGATGTATCATAAGCTCTGATTGTCACAAGCAGATATCAGTCGAATCCAGGTATGGATCATTGGGTGACTGTTAAGGCAATCCTTAAGTACTTAAGAAGAACTAAGGACTTGTTCTTGGTATATGAAAAAAGGTGATATGCTTATACATGGGTATATTGATGCCAGCTTTTAGTCGGACAAGGATAACTCCAAGTCCCAATCTGGATACATATTCACCTTAAATGGAGGCGCAACAAGTTAAAAAAGTTTCAAACAAGAAATCATTGCTAATTCTACCACTGAGGCAGAATACATTGCGACTTCTGAAGTAACAAAGGAAGCAGTTTAGATCAAAAAGTTCATCACTGAACTTGGAGTGGTTCCGAGCATTGTTGAAGCATTACCAGTTTACTGTGACAACAATGGGGCCATTGCACAGGCCATGGAACCCAGGTATCATCAACGATCTAAACATGTGTTTTATCACTTTCAATTGATCAGGGAGATCATAAATAGTAAAGAAATACAAATTAAGAAAATTCCCACCAAAAGGAATCTTGTAGATCCTTTGACAAAGCATCTACCACAAAATAAATTTGAGATGCATGTAGAAGCTTGTGGTATTAGAAACCAAGGCAATTAGCATTAGGCCAAGTGGGAGTATGTTATGTTTTAGAGGTGTCCTAAGGCAATTGGCTTAAACATTATCTTATTTATTTGATAAATAAAAATTTACTTTTTGAGTGTATATTTTACATGTATGTGATTAGATCTTAAACTAAATTAATGAAGTCCACAATACAATACATAGCATGAGAGAAATTATGATTGGATCACAGTTAGTGGATACCTCATCATGTGTAATTATGTACGTATTGAAATCTCCCTAGTCGATGAATTGATGAGACTAGACATCGTTGATTCTGTAAGACTAGCATATATTATACTCCTTGGTTTATCCAAGCAGTCGATCCTCATGGCTGAATATATTGAGATGTTGAGAGTTAACATATGGATGCTAGTTGAGGATAACTAATTCATCAGATTTGACCTGTTATGAGATTTCATGTAGTTCTATACATGTTAATGAAGATCTTATTGCAGCTTGAGTGCAAGTTTTCTTAAACTTGAGGTGTTCAAGTCACCTTGGTTATGGAGGCTTATACTTTGATATCTTTGTTATACATCTCCTAGGGGATGTAGTTATGGGATGATTGGGTATAAGTCAATATGCTCAAACACTACAAGAAAATATCATAATACCGACGAAATTATCGACAGAAATTAATTTCCGTCGGTGTTTATCAACGGAATTTAATTTTCGTCAAAGATGACCCATTTATTTTCTCGTTCATTTTCAATATTCATTGCCTATGGAAATTAATTTTCGTCGGTAAATACCGACAGGAATTTATTTTCGTCGACAAATATCGACGGGAATTTATTTCCGTCAGTATTTTTCGACGAAAATAAATATTTGTCGGCAAATACCGACGGATTCGCTGAGCCCTAATTTTTCTCACTTGAATCTTCTCTCCGCCGCCTCCTTCTCCGCCGCCGATCGGGATTACCGGCATCTGCGGCCATCCCTCTCCTCTCCGGTAAGCTCTCTCTCCGCCGTCGTCCTTCTCTCTTTTTTTGGTCGTCTGGCTACTCGCGGCCGCGACTTTGGCCGGCCGGTTGAGGTTGGCCGCGACCTTGTCCGGCTGATTGTTCGCGACCGCGGACTTGGCCGGTTGCTCGTGGTCGTGGCCTTGGCCGATTGCTCGCGGTCGCGGCCTTGGATGCTTGCTCGCGGCCGCAACCTTGGTCGGCCGCGACCTTGGCCAGCCGCTTTCTCGCAGCCGCCTTGGCCGGCTGTGACCCTGGCCGGCCGCTTGCTTGCAGTCGCGACCTTGG
>JBBUKS010000044.1:6949237-6974739 GCA_038050645.1 Hedychium gardnerianum
TGATGCAGTGATACATTTCTCAACATCGTTCCACCCAAATCCACTGCTATGATTTATCAACTCGTTGATAGCAGGAACTGCCTCTTTAGTAGCTTTTACCTTGACTCGATATGAGGGGTAGCCTTCAGATTGCTTGATGACACTTTAGCAGCCATGAGTTTCTCCAAATGCAGCAAGTCCCCAGTTCTAAAACCAGTATCGCTCTTCCAAGATGAATCTTTGCTCAACTCAACTAGGTAGTAAACTAATGCAACATCCTCTTGTTTTGTCCACAAGTGTTTGATGCTATGAGTTTTTCTTGTAACCTTCGTTGGCATTGAACTTTCTACATGTTCAATTGGCGTTGATAGAACTGGCTGTGAAGTTGGTACATCCTTGGTCATTACTACTACTTTTAGCCTCTTCTAGTTCTTTCCTTCCATTGGAAACTAAAATTAAACAATCCAAATAGAACATTGTGCATATGAAAAATATAATCTAATTATTTAAATTGATAATATATAAAACCCAGATATAATCAAATTGTTTAAACATAAACAAAATGTTCAAATATAAACAAATTGTTCAAACATAATCAAATTGATCAAATTTTTTCAAATGGATAATAAACACAAATGCAACACAATCAAATAGTTCAAATACATGGAAATGAAACTCAAATTTCAAGAAACAACATTATATTTAATTAACTAATGATTGCCAGCTCGTGAACATATCATTTGCAAGCTTGTCTCTCCATTCAGTCCAAGAAGCACTGGTCTCACAATGCTTGATCAAATTATCGTCGTCGTCGTCGTCGTCGTCGTCGTGACTTTCATTTGACTCAAGGACACCAACCCCAATCTCTATTGGATCAAATGTCATTTCAGACCTTATGAAATTATAGAGAATACAACAAGTAGATATAATCCTACATTGAGTCTTAGTAGAATAAAAAGACTTATCTCTCAATATAACCCATCTAGCTTTTAAAATATCAAAACACCTCTCAATGCAATTTCTCACTTGAGAGTGTTTCATATTAAAGTACTCTTTGATTGTAGTTGGTTGGTAACTTTGCCTCCATTCAGCCAAGTGGTACCTTTGACCTCTATATGGTGTCAAAAATTCTTCCCCATTTATGTATCCAGCATCACACAAATAATAACAACCTATAAATATTACAAGTGATATAGTTAACAAATATATATATATATATATATAAACAAAATATTTGTTAACTATATTACAAGTGACTATTCTTTTACAACCATTATAACTTAATTACCTTAAGGAATCTTCAAGTCATTCCTCCTACTAATAGCATCCCTTATGACTCTACCATCTGTCGCAGATCCTTCCCAACTCAGTAAGACATAGCTAAATTGTATGTTTGATGTTCATACACCCAAGACATTGGTTGTAATTTCGCTTTTTCTGGTTCGATACCTAGGTCTATCATCTGCTAGGACATTGACATTAATATGTCTCATCTAGTACTCCCAAACAACCCTACACTCAAAGAAGTATCATAAAATTAAATTAATTTTATTATGTACATTAAAATAATTAAAAATAAATTTATAGAAATTATATACTTGTACCTTAAACCATTTCCATCTCTCATCCACATGATTTTTTGATATTGGTTCTGACTTCTAAAACAAAATGTTGTGTAACCTTAGAATGGAGTTTAAAACTAAATGAAATTGTTTACTAACTATCTCGTTGGATCTAGATATTTGACGTTTTAGGGCTCTATTTTTCACATTTATGCGCAATAAGTGGACTCAATTTTCCATGAGTCGTTAGCAAATAACAAAGTTTGGCTAAAGTCCTTCTATTCATCCTACAATTATCCACGCATTGTCGATCACTACGAAAAATTATCTCATTTAAGTTTATAGACCTAATATTATATCTAGATAATGCTTGATCAGCATATGATATGCTCCTTCTGAACCTAACACTCCTTCTCTTGACAGCTAAGACAATTGTCAATAATAAAAGCATAAATATCTTGTTTTCCATCATCTTCATATGCATAATGAATACAAAGACCATTTTCATCTCCTGCATTACTGACAACTGAACCATATCAACCTATCATGTAAAAAGGACAACGAACCAAATAGGAAATCAATAAGGTGGAAAATCCCAATAACTGATAAAAGGAAAACAAATATAAACATAGTGTATTGACAAAGATGTATTAGGCACAGATCACAAAATTGAATGAGATGAGCAAGAAAATTAAAGGTGAGTGATAGAGAATTGAAATGCTAAGAGCAACAGCCACCGGAAACAAATACAAACATAGTCTATTCATCCTTTACTTATGGATAGAAAATGGTTTTCTCTGTATATTTATTCTAAGCAGGTGGTTTGTATACCAGACTTGTACAGATGCATTTATTGCGGTTTATTAGTTGAGAAGTTACCAAATGTTTCTCTAGCCACAATATACATACTTGGTGTGTGTCTTATGGTTGCCCTTAGCAAACACATAGAAAAGAAAAGGATCGACAGTAATGTAATGTAATTTTGATTGTAAGAAAGATCTCAAGATTAGCCAATAACTTGAAAACATTTCACCAAAAAAATTGCAAATAAAACACAAACAAAATAGTCAAACTGGAGTTTTTTAATCTCTTTAAAAAAAGATCTTTTTACCCGAAATGCAAAATCCTCCCGAAGTCGGACTCCAATCGAGACTAAGAAACTTGTCATCGATGATTCCAAGGACCCGAGGTGGAGAAGTCTGCTGTCAGCGCCGATGGGGAAGTCTATCGCCGTCAATTGAAGAAGACGAAGTGGGAGAAGTTTGTCGCCATCGCAGCCGCCACCGCCGGTTCGAAGAAGACGAAGCGAGAGAAGTCTGTCACTACTGGTTCGAAGAAGACGAAGTGGGAGAAGACAAGCCAAGGTGAAGAAGTCTGTCGTCGTCGCTGGTTCGAAGAAGACAGAAGTCGGTCACTGCCCTAGGGTTTGTGAAAAAAATAGTGGAACATTTATCCGATTCAAAGGCTAAACAACGAAGGTTATTTTTGAGAATTTTTTTTACTTAACCTCGAAACCATCCAAAACCTTACGATTCGAAGGTTTTTTGATTCTGAATTACAACCTCATCTTGTTGACATTGCGGGAATCAAACATAACTTAGGAATCACTCATCACCTTGAACCAAACAGAGTTAAACAATATAACCTTGGATGAATAACCAAGGTTATGAAAAATAACCCTAAATCAAATAGGCCCTAAAGGTTCATCCAAGTCACCAGATTAGTTTTCTCATATTTTCTCCCAAACCTCAATGGTCCACCTAGGTCTGGGGATTGAGCTTTGTTATCTCCCATGCATTAGAGGTGTCTTATTTGAGAAGGCTGTCTTATTTGATACCAATGCAGAGACATCAAGGGCTGATAATGAAGGATAATCATCAAAGAGCATGACTTTCCTTTGCATCTCTTCGTGTTAGACTTTAGTGAAGACATCTTTAGGGAAGGAAATGGGTCATGTGGTAATTATATGTCTGTTGTTATAATAAAAGATGATTATATTTATATATATATATATATATTTTCATCTTAAAATTATATAAAAAAGATAAATTATGGGATCAATTTAAAATTTAAAACAGATTGTTAAATAAAAAACAAATCATCGAAGACAGGCAACAACCACGTGTCCACGAACATCCTCAATGTTTCAATTGAGTCCAACTAAAAAATTGAAGACCCTTTCTCTTTCAAGATTATGTTGATTTTTTATACTGCATTCAACGCATGATAAAGAATCTTCAAGAAAAAGATCCCATTCTTGGAAAATATCTTGGAGATCCGAGAAGGATTGTGTCACACAATTATTACCGTACTTCGTATTCTTCAATTTGGAACAAAGTTCAAAAATTAAGGATGCATTTTCAATATCAAAAAAGATCCGGCGAGCCGCATCCCACACTTTTTTGAATGTTTTAAAACTAAAGGGAGCGACAACTGATATTAGGCTCTATTTATTTTATGAGCCCAGCACAGACTATGGAGTTTTGGGCCATCCATACTTTGTGCGATGGATCAGATTGATTCGGTGATGGAATACATGTAAAAATATGAGTGAAAAAGATAATTAGTTGTTATTCCTCAACACGAAAAAATACATATTTTTACAGTTACAATGGGTGTATGACATCCCAATATAAAATCCTACCAAATCACATAAAATTCTAGCAAATCAAATAAATTGATATCATATAAAAATCCTATCAAATTAAATAAATTGATATCAAATATTTGATTAAACCTATAGGATTTTTATATGTATTAAATTATTTTTAAAAATTTATTTGAATAAATTAAGTTATAATTTATTCTAATATTTTTTATTATTTAATTATAACAATTACATCTTAATTATTTTTATAATTTATTATGATAAATAACTTAAGTTATGCACATTATCTCTGTTGATATTACAAATATCATTTGCTATGCACTTTACTTTATAAGCTCTTTATAATATTGACATGCATCCATTCAAGTAGTAAACTCTTTGGTCTAGACTATCATACATTTTAGAAGTAGTGTGTTGCATATAGCATTCTTGCAACGATGATTTTTATTCAATAGAGTTATATTAATAGAAAACATTTTTAAAATATTTGATGCAACCATGATCACTTCATAGAAGGCACGCCCTAATATGATATACACTCTTTTACATTCAAATAAGACTTTTTACTCATCTTCAAAATGTTAATAGCATACCTAATAGTATATATGCAACTCGTTAAAGGTCCAACCTAGAAACATCAAAGTTGATTCTTTTATAAATGAATATAGTAATCTTAAGTCTTTCTGTTCTTTCTCATGTACTAGTCATTGTTCGAGCTAGTTAGATTAGTCCTCATGATTTACCTCCTCCGTGTTGGTCCTGGGACGGATTGACGGGGGCGCTGGGAACGAGCGTTTCATCTTTTGCCACAATATAGTAATCTTAAGTCAAAAGAACAATTGCATTTGTCCATCTTGAAAAATTCTTACATTACCAAGTTAATTCTCATGACAAGCTGCATATGGTAAGTTGTTCTTTAACATTTTGCTTATGTACTTATTTGTTGCCTGCTAATGAAAAAATTAAATTTGAAACAAAAAAAAGTAACTTTGGGTTTTATTTTTACGGGGAAATAGTGAAAAAAAATTAATTTAAGTTTACACATCTTGTCAAGAAAGCTTTATTTCTTTCAAAAATTAAGTAGATAAAACAAAATATTTTTTTCGTCTTTTCGTCCTTTCCCCGCGTAGACACAACTTAAAAAATATAAAAATTATACTTCACGAATTAATTTATTAATCCAAACAATAACTAATATATATATAAAAATAAAATATAATTATTAATAAAAATTTGATTTTCAAATTTTATGGTGACAATATCTCATGCATTAGTCATCAACGGATAAAATAAAAATTATATTCCATAACTATGATACACCTGTTAATATCCTCTAATAATTAATTAAATATTTAAAATTTAATAAAAATGTTAATAATTTAGATGAATTATTATGAATACTTTTCAATTTATCCTGATGTCTGATATAAAATTTTATAAAATTGAGTCGGTTAATTAATATTAATTAGAATGTTCGGAGATGAAATTATTCAAAAATAAATAATAATAATATATATTTTTAAAAAACTAGAATTTCGTAATATATTTCTTATTACGAATAAATGCAGTTTTTGTTTCAATTATCTGTATCCTCCTTTTAACTTCCCGAGCTTCCCATCTCCACCAGCTAACAAAACCTAATCTAAGCTCTCTGCTGCTTCCCCTTCTCCCCCTCCCCCTTCTGCTTCTCTCCCTCTCCTAGCCCTTCTCCTCGTCTTCTTATCTTCATCCAAATCTCTCTCGCATATCACCCATCGAGAGGGAGTACGACGCCGTAACCCATCCGTCGTCTAGAGTCGGGCATGGTTGCCAGTTTCCCACAGGTTTGTCTTCTTTCCTTCCTTTCCATTTGCTTCCATTGACTAGTATTTTTTTGCTACTTTATCATCTTTTGCGAACCTGGGAAAATTTGTCATATATGTTTTTTTCCAATCTTTAAAATGATCATGGTGTCATTATTTTCCCCATATTTTCTTCTGAATCCTGAAGGCTGACATGCTTATTGACTTTGAATTTAACTAAATACTTGGCTGTTCATATTTCTTCAGTTCTATGGTGAAGCTTCAGTGGCCGTTGAAGATTGATATATGGATCTGAAGTAGGTGTAATGGCGTCAGTAATTCATCAGATGCAGGTTCTCGTTAAACTCTATGACCAAGTGTATATTGCAAACAATTTTTTAGCTCATAGGTTTTGTATTCCTTAACTTTATCATGCAGTTCATACATTTAGCTTCTATCTTAGTTGCCGTGCATGCCTAATTCCCTTCATGATTCACATATCATTTTAAATATTTTTTTCCTAAGATTATGCTACTTTTGTTGGCTTTTAGGGATCTCTTTCTTCTCATTCATCTAGTTGTAAACCATCAGCAAGAGGGGTGAATTGGAGAACCTCGACAGTTCAATTCAATAAGAGAATTCCTGACGTTGTATCATTAAAGTATGATATCAATTTCAGGTAAGTGTGTAGGATTTAATTGGCCACAGTTCTATTATGACTGTTAGTCTGTCATTATATACAGTGTGTTTACTTTTGATTATTGAGTATGAAGCACACTAAAATAGCAAGCAACTTAGTTGTGGTATATAAAACAACAATCACCACCATGACTGTGTCCCAGTACATATTTTTACTCAATGGTTATTTCTTTTAGTTATTGCATTCCAGTTATTTGTATGATAAATTTGGGAGATCAATCGTGTGAACTAGTTAATGTAAACAACACTAGTTTCAAACATTGTTACCCTTGATTCCATCCAAGACAAGCTTTAAATAACAATGCTAACATCTTGTAGAATATTGTAGAATGTTCTTGCTTCCTTATATATATATTTTCCTATTTTAATTGTTCTTTTTTTCTGTTTGTTTTAGAAGATTTGAAAGTTATCTTTCGTTATTTTCTAAATGTGGTATCATCTATAAGTAAGGTACAATATGATTTTTGTGAACTAATACAATATTAATTTCCAACATGGTATCAAAGCCAACCCTAGCCATCTCTCCAAACCCTAGCCATCACTCTAAATCCTAGTTGTCTCTCCTATTGTAGGCATTGAATGACTACTAACCCTAGCTTTCTCTTCCATTATCTTTTAGTCACCGTTTGTACAGTATCTCTTGCCATTCCATAACATATGACGTCACTTCTCTCAAAATTCCACTTTCTCTAACTTTTGTGCAATATCATTATGATAGTCAAATCCTTATTAGAAGACAAACTAATTATCTTCAATGGTAAAAAAAAAGGACAATTATTTATCTGGAGGAGCAACCCTCCAAAGGTAGACAATAAAACAGTATGGTTATGTCGTGGCTAATTAATTTCATAAACAACGAGATAGGAGAAAGTTTTCTCCTATATGATATAGTGAGAAATCCAGAAAGCAGTGAGGGAGACTTATTCAAATAAGGAAAATACCTCACACTTGTTTGAAATAGAAATATTCTACATGATTTGCGGCAAAGAGATTTGACAACGACCCAATATTTTAACACTCTCACGCACTATTAGCAACAAATTGATATGTTTCGAAGAATATTTATGGAATTGCTTTGAAACAAAGTCAAGTATAGGTAAATTATTGAAAATAAAAGTGTGGACAAATTTCCATTTGGTCTCAACAAAAACCTTGATGAAGTTCGAGGAATTTAGGGGATGAGGCCACAACTCAACTTTTGAAAAGCTTTTGCAAAGGTTCTGACTTCTGAGAGAAGAAAGTAGGAAAAAGATGATGTAAAGGATTTTAGCTGCCACACCTTAAGTGAATTTTTTTGCCCTAGCTGTTTATGGGCCTCAAAATCAAAGAATCAAGGCACTGACAATGATAGAGGAGGGAACACTCATATTGTGAACATTGCAGCAACCTGGCCACACTAAGGAAACATGTTTAAGATTCATGGAAAACCAGCAGATTGCAAGCCCTCACGTCCGCAAAATCGAGACAACATTGCAATCAGTGAAGAAACTTCTGGGCATGCTGAGTCTAATCCTTTTAGCAAAGAACAACCGGAGATTTTGAAAGAATTGATCAAACAATCGCAATTAGCCAATTCTATTCTGACAATTGAGACTAGATTTTTAATGTATAAACTTAATTATATAAGTGCCTTAAGCGTTAAAAAGATTATCCCCACACTATCAAATCCAGTCAATCCCCAAATGGAAACTATCCCTACTCACCCAAACGAACCCATGATACCATACCTTGATTTTCTTCCCTAAAGAGTTCCTCTTCTCCAACTATTAGTCTTAGTCTTTGGTAGTAATCAATCCAGAAACAACAAAGACCTTATCACTTATCCTAGGAGGGAAAAGTATTGGTGCAGTCAACACTAATAATCAAACTCAGGTTTTCATGTATAACAAAAGATTAAAGTTAGATCATGTGTTTTAATATATGGACTAAGTGTGCAGACTAAAAGACTTGACGGGTTTAGAGGACCAAACACCAGGCCGAGGTCCAGTTAGGTCAGGAGGATAGATAACTGGCAGGAAGCCTAAATAGGTCAGAGAGGACCAGATATATGGGGTCAGCAGGACCAAACGACTGGTTGAAGTCTAGATGGGCATGAAGTCCTGTGGGTCAAGAGATCAGATGCCAAAGAGACAAATGATAAGTGGAGGTAAGAAATTGGAGAGAGGGTTTAGTGAAGACGAGTCCCAGTGAGACTGTAGGCGTTGGTCCAACTTAGATCCAACCTTGAAATCTAAGTTGAGACCAAGACTAGATCCCGGTTTTGGTTAGACAAGATCTAATTCATAAACATATAATTGTTCATGCATTTGTGGTGACTCTGTTTTGTAGGTATTTTTGTTATTGGACTAATATGTTTTGCAAGTGCTTGAAGTGAAAAGTCAAGTTGGAATGAACAATACTCCGGACGCGTTAGTTGGTTGGAGGCGCCTCAGGTGAACAAAAGAGCAAATGCGCCTCAGGTGAAAGGGGCGCCACAAAGAGGAAGCACCGGAGGCGCCTTGGGTGAACAAAAGCGCCCCGTGCTAGACAAGCTCCGAGGATAGACATCAGCAATGGAGGCACCTTGCATGTCTCGAGGCGCCTCGAAGTTGATAAACGCGAATGGTGAGCTTCACTATGGTGCAGCCACGTCAGTGCATCGGAGGCGCCCGGGGACACTGGAGGCGGCAGGAAGAGGATAAACGCTGACGTCGTCGGATCGGATCAACATGAATAGAGGCGCTCTAGATGAACCGAGGCGCCCCCAATGCCTTATAAAGGTAGCTTGCATAAACAGTGCACGATATTAACTCCTCGATTCCTCGATTAATACTGCTGCGCCCTCACCTTGCAACTGCTGTGCTGTGACCTTACTGCGCCAAACTCACGCTCGAGCGAACTTCTACAGCAAGAACAACACCGACATCGAGCTCCAATTCTCACATGCGATTATTGTCGGTAAAACAATTGCGTTAAGTTTTATTGTACTTGCACAAGAAAGTGTACATCATCCCTTCTTCTTCTTGGTTGATGTCACAAAGTGTGTGAAGTGATATAGTTTGCATTTTTGCAACTATTATCTGCTTATTAATTTTCTCTTTTTGTGGGCATTTCTATAAATGTTTATAGTTTTTGACATCATGAAGAGTCTGAATTGAATTATTTCACATTCTTGGAAAAATTATCTGCTTATTAGTTTACCCTTTCCATGAAATGTTGGAAGTGAACTAATTTGCATTCTTGGTACTTTTATCTTCTTATTAATTTACTCTTTTCGTGGGTATCTGTAAATGTGTTTGACTAAGTAGATGTAGACTTGGGAACCATTTTTCTTTTTATGCTCACGTAATCATTCAGTGATAAATTGTTACTTTTCTGCAACTGTTCTTTTTAAACTCCTTATTCTTTAAAGGGTTTCTCTTGGAGTCAGACTACATGATGCCTTTTCTCAACTCTTAATATTTGCCGTAATCATACTTGATGGTGTTATTATCGTGGCACAGTACCTTCATTGAAATAGGTTTTGAATTTTGAAGGTTTTCCTGTGTATGATGTAAAGAGGTCTTTATTATTATTTAGTTGGTTTTCTTTGAAATATTTTTGCGTACGAAATTATTTTTCTCATATGAAAGGTTCCTCCCTATGACTCAGTGTTACATGTGGGCTATTCTTGCTACATTTACTTTCCAAGTACGTGTGGTTCCTATTTACTTTGCATGTTAGCAATTCTCATGGTTAGCTATAAATGCTGTGACAGAGGTCGTCCTGTTTGTTTCAAGAAGAAAGCTTTCAGAGTTTCTTCTTTTAAAGGCAATGCAAAGAAAGATAAGCCTGACAGAAAGGACTCAAAAATTTCTAGATCACCAGTCCAGATTTCTAGGATGCAGCAAGGAAAAGAGGAGTTTCTGTCTGAATCTCTTGATATCCCAAAACATCCACTACCTTATGCATCTGAAGGGAAAGACAGATTGTCAGTGAGATCTATAGCAATAAAAGAATCATTTGTGAAGTGGCTTATCATGTTGCGTGCAGCACCGATCAACCCAACAGTGAATGATAATCTTAGTGAAAGAGCATGCCACTATGCTACATCTGGAACTCAGCACAGTGCAGTTGGACCAAAGGCAGGGAGTATTCCAAAAGCTATTTTTGCATATCTCTTAGCAGTTGATGCAGCCATATCAATCCCATTTTTTATATTGTAAGTTTCAGCATAACTACTTTTTGTCTTCACCTTATGAAGCTCTCTACTATTACAAAGTCTTGAACTCCGTATTGTTTTCATTATCACAAACAGAGTTTTAGTCTTTCTTACCCAGTCTGTTTATAATCTAGTTACAATCAGCATCTATGTTTATAATATTTTGACATAGGCGACAATCTAGTTACAATCAGCATCTATGTTTATAATATTTTGACATTGTTTTCCATTGGTTACACACTTAAAACTAGTCGTACATGAGCTTTATACTAAGATTTTTTAGCTACTGACTTTGACCCACGTTAAAACCTTGAGACCGATGCTATAGTATGAAGCAACATCGGTGATATGTCCCAAGGAGTGACTAGGATATGCAAGCTTAAAACAAGGAAATTATGACCTCAAATAAAGTCCTAAAATGTGGTTTGAAATTCTCTCAAAGTCCTTTAAGTTGGCCTTAAATCTAGAGAAGTTGATCATTTAGTCTTTACTCAAAATAGTACCATCGATGTTGTAATTTTAATGATTTATGTTTATGATATTCTATAAAAACAAAGCCAAATTTAAGAAGGCAACATTTCTTTCTTGGAGTAGAAGCCACCTAACTGTCTAATATTATCTTTATCTCAGAAAATATGCAATGTATCTCTTGTAAAGTCGGTATGTTTGGATACAAACTCACATTAATGTAGAACCATAATATAATATAGAAGATGATGACTTTGAAGATTCTTTTCATTGTAGAATCACTTGATCAGAGATATCATTTACATTCAAGATCGGGAATCAGTTCACACAAAAGCTCAAGAAATCTCATTGTGGCATATTAAAAATCCTACAATTTATTAAATGATCTTCAAGAAAAGTATTACAAAAATGTATGAACATCAGAATATTGGTGCATTTTCTTCTGCTATTTATATGATATATCTTTGGTAGAAGTTTCACTTCAGGATTCTGGATATATGTGAAAGGCAATTTGGTAATATGAAAAGTAAAGATTGTTGTAGCATGATCCAGTGTTGAAGCTGACAAACTTATAAGATAATGTTTATGAAATCTTTTCTTGATAATCTTGGTTTGAACAAAACAAATCAGGGAATATACATTATGAGATAACCATTTACATTGCAAACAATTTAGTGACTTATGAATGCACTAAATGCATTGACATATGTTGTTATGTCGAAGAACCTGTCATATGCCTTTGAAGAACAAATCTTGATATTTTTTCTGGCCTTTTTTTGAAATTCGTTTTATGTTTCTATGTGCAAGCTGAGTATAACACATATGTATGCTCCGCTTTGAAAGAGAATGATATAGGTTAGTTAGTTAGTTATTCTGGAGTATACAAATACATGACTTGTATGCCTATCCTAGCTTAGTATAAGAACAATATATATAAGTTTCCACTTATATGTTACATTTTTCTCAAAACAAACAACTCTAGCTAAAATTTAGATCATATATACAAGCAATAGAAAACCTATAGTTTAGTTCCATGAGATCCTTTAATTAAATTAAAAAATAATTTATTTACTATTTTTATTTTTATACTAGGATATCTTATAATGGCAATTATAGTTGCAATAGATGTGGATCAATTATTTTATTTTAAAAGAACTCTATTTTTAAATTTAAATGTGATTTTATAAAAAAAACTTATCTAAAATTTTCAAATAATGTCATTTATCCTTAATTGCAAGAAAATAAATCAATGCATGTAAATGAACACGACATATATTAAATACAAAATTTTCAAAAGAAATTCAACATACTTGAATGTTGCATGTATGCTATGCATGCATTACCAAATCCATGTATCAAGTTAAATAACCAATATCATGGCAAGATTTAATATACAATTATGTATGACATGATGTGCATCAACACACAAACATGTTAAGCATAAATAGCATGATTGTAAAAATATCTAGATCTCCAATCTAAGCATCATCATCTAACATTATGCTAAATACAAAATTTGACATAAGTGGAGAAACTTCTTTGAATGTGTCAAAACCCCAAATTTGACACACTATTGGATACTAACCTACCGTGCCAATTTTGATCAACTTGATAACTTAATTCTTTATTGGCACACTTTAAAAATCTTTGATTTGAAGTTTCATTTTCAAGATATCGCTATTCCTTAACAAAGCCCTAAAGTACCAACTTTACATGGTTGAGTTAATTATTTCCAATCTAGGTTGGCACACCCTATATCCATTTAGTGTGAAAATATCATACTCTTAGGAACCCAATACCTATTGGAGTTCCTTGGATGTACTAAGTATTCACTAGGGATAACCTCCCTAGATGTTTTCCTAATAACTTTTCTAAGCTTCTTAGAAGCCTTAATTATGCTAGTCTCATCAAGATCAACATTAGGAATGACCTCCCTTGCAATTTTGACTTGATTCCTAGACCTATGATTTGTTCTATAGTTATATGGAACTCTATAATATGATAACACACTATCTTAAACTTTGATTTGTATCTCAAACCTTTCTGTTGACATAGCGGAAGCGGTTCGGAGCGCTAGAGGGGAGGGGTGAATAGCGAACTTGCAATTTAAAACCAATATTTCTCTTGCTAACGAACTAGCAAGGACACACACATAAACGAAAAGAGGCTGAATTTACTTGTTTTGCAACTAGGAAGTTGCTAGTCCAAGACTGAAACGCTCCACTAAGATCTCCTTCTTTGAACACAAGTCGGAGGCGGAGAAGTCCTCGAGTACAAGACTAAAATAAATTGAATTAAATGAGTGTGTTGTTTGAACTTCGAGCTTCAATCCTCTATTTATAGCCTTCATTTTTGATTTGACTGTTTGGTGATGTGGTACTTTTCGGGCGTCTGGAGGCAGTCCATGGACTCGTCGAACTCGATCCATTCTGGCAACGGTCAACTAACGACTCTGGATGACTTCTCGCATTCCCGGCGCTTGGAATCTGTTGATGTGGACACCGTCCTGATCCATTTCGGCAATGATTCTTGCTGACGTGGCGATGGGTTCCAAGCTCCTGGACTCCGGGCACTTGGAAATATTCTAGGCGCCTGGAATGGTCAACTTCTAAACTTTGACTATTTTCTTCTCCAGTCGTTTGGGTGATTGTTTGGCCGCTCGGAATTGAGTTCACTCCAAACTCAGTTCCTCCTCGAGTAGTCTTCCTTCCGACTTCTAATCCCTTGGATGCATCATGTGCGTCATTCTCGCTCCACCAGAGTACTCTTCTTCTCGTCTCTCGGATGCACTAAGTCCGTTGGCTCCTTCCCGTGCCGTCCTTCACGACCGCTTGCGTCTTCTACTGTGTCGAATGCTTGTGTGTTTCCTTAAGTCCCAATACACTTAGACACATACGTTAAATCCACAGTCTAATTTAATCTGTGTTGAACTCACATTAGAACTGTGGTTCAACCACTTGGGGTACTTACAATCTTCTCCTTTTTTATGTGAATTAAAATAGATTAAGCTAAAAACAAAATAAATAAAATGCAATTAATATTTAAAAGTAACAAAGCAATAAATATTTTAAAACCACCCCTAGAGTTATGCATTCATGCAGTCTTTCCCTCTAACTTAATATATCCCCTTTGAACACATCAAAAAAAAATTTGGGGTTAAAAAAAAATTACAAAAGCAGTTTAAATATCAGAGAAATTTTTTATTAATTTACCCAATATTAAGTGCACTGTTTTCTAACATCAAAAAAAAATTTCACCGAAAATTCATTTGAAATAATTTCTATGTATCATAAACTGAATCGCACTTAAAAAATTATAGAAAAATTTCTGTTTATCCAAAAAATTTGAATTTTTTCGAAGTGTGAGAAATTAGTAATGTTGGCACATAAAATTGTTTTTCATGCAAAATTATTTGTTTTTTTTGAGAAAACCAATTTTTATTCATAAAAAAGTATGAATTACACATAAAAATGGTGAAAAATAAATTTCCAAATCCAAAAATTACAAAATTTTGACTAAGTATGGTAGTCAGAGTGTATGTTCGCAGAAAAATAAATTTTGTCAAAAATCTATTTTCATAAATTTTCTAATATTCATAAATGTGATTTTGTTTAGAAAAATATTTAAAAATTTCTAAATTGAGATTTTTTTTGAAATTTTACTTAATCTTATTCTTTCACAGAAAAATTGTTTTCATAAAAATTTCGTATAGAAGATATACCAAAATCATTTTTTTACAAGCAATTTCAATAATTGACAAAATAGAAAAAAAATTAAAAAGAAATTTAATATTTCAAAATTGATTTTGGTATCCAAAATAAATTTTTACCTACTGGATTTACCATGTATTTGGTAGGAATCAAAAATCTTGATATTTTTCTAATTTGGCCTCTATGATTTCTCAAATACCAATTTAGTCCTAAACTTTATTGGCAAAAATATGTTGGTGATAAATTCAAATTTGAATTAGGGAAACTTTCTCTAAGGCTAATTTATGTGTTTTTCTACCTATTCCCTTAATTTTGTATCTTCATCTTTGAGTTTTTCAAATTCTTCTTTAGGATAGGAATTTTCTAATTCAAATTTTTCATTCTTTAAATCAATATATTTGTTCCTAAGTTTACATAAGGATCTAGAAAGCATTTTAATATTGTCGTAAAGTTGATCTGAGGGAATGTTACGTATCTCACCATGTCTGATTCGTCAGTTGAGGCTCCCCCTACGTTGTTGCTTTCTTCAGATGAGTTGTACCCTTCATCTTCATGGATTGCCATAAATGCAAGTCCCGCCTTTTGTTTTGATTCCGAATCTTCTAAGGATTCGTCCCAAGTTGTTTTTAGATTCTTGTGCTTGAATTTAGTAGGTTCCTTGTCTTTGACCTTCTCTTTTATCTTTTTCTTGAGCTTGGGGTAGTTGTTCTTTATCTGACCTTCTTCGTCACAATTGAAGCATCTTACTTTTCTTTTCTCCTTAGTAGTTTTGATGCTTGTTTCCTGTCAAAATTATTTGATTTAAAGATTTTTTTTTTTCATTTTTCTTACCATGTAGGCTTCATCATCTCTGTCTAAGGATGTGTCCGAATTTGAGTTGCCCTTCATGGCTTGTAAAGTGATGTTGTTGTTTAGCTTTTCTATCTCTTTAAATCTTGCACATCGAGATTTGTGTAATTCAAAGTCGAAAATAATTCTTTTAAAGTACTTATTCTTCGAGATGTAATAAGAGCCCACTATTGATATCCACGCTTGGGTTCTCGGGAATGCATTTAATGCATATCTGAAAGCATCCCGGTTTGAAACTATCTCTCCGAGGTTACTGAGACCGGTGATTATCTCTTTTAGCTTCGCATGTAGTTGTGCAACCTTCTCACCCTTTTCTAGTCGAAGATGAGTAGTTGATTCCTTAGCAAATCCCTTCTGGTAGCTTTATTTTTGAGGTCCTCTCGTGAAGTTCTAGGAACTTTTCCTAGAGGTCTTTGGCCGAGTTGTAGAGGCCTATCCAGTTGTAATACATTAAGAAGATGGAACTCCGCTTTACCATTTGCCATGAACTCGTCTCGTTGCTTCTTAGTCCATCGTTGTTCATCGATTTCTTCTCCATCCTCGTTCCTGGGCACTTCGAAACCATGTTTTATACAAACCATAATTTCAAAATCAGTTTTAAAAAAATACCTCCATTTTCTTTTTCTATAAGGTGAACTCGCCCTCAAACTTAGGTGGGTGGATGTTTGATCCGGCCATTTCTTGATCCCCCTTTTGTTGTTGCACAGTTAGCGGTTAGTCTTTCTGGCGGTCCGGACTTTGATACTAATTGTTGGTGCAACAAAAGCGGTTCAGAGTGCTAGAGGGGAGGGGTGAATAGCGAACCTGCAATTTAAAACCGATATTTCTCTTGCTAATGAACTAGCAAGGGCACACATTAATTAGAAACTAACTTAAACATAAGAAAAGAGGCCGAATTTATTTGGTTTGCACCTAGGAAGTTGCTAATCCAAGACTATGAAACGCTCCACTAAGATCTCCTTCTTCGAACACAAGTCTGAGGCGGGTAGTTGAGTACAAACGAACTGAAATCAATTTAATTAAACGAGTGTGTTGTTTGAATTTCGAGGTTCATACCTCTATTTATAGCTTTTGTCTTCGATCTGATCTGACAGTTTGCTAACGTGACACTTTCCGGGCGCTTAGCGCCGGGACTCGTCGAACTCGATCCACTCTGGCAACGGTCATCTAACGGCTCCGGATGACTTCTCGCATTCCAGGCGCCTGGAAATGATCCGAGCATTTGGAATCTACTGACGTGGACACTGTCTTGATCCGTTTCGGCAACGTCTCTTGCTGACGGGGCGATGGCTTCCGAGCGCCCTGGACTTGATCATTTTCTTCTCCAGTCGTCTGGGTGATTATTTGGCCGCTCGGAATTGAGCTCACCCCAAACCCAATTATGTTCTTCTCCTCGAGTAGTCTTTCTTCTGGCTTCTCGTTCCTTGGATGCATCCCGTGCATCTTTTTTGCACCATCGGAGTACTCTTTCGTAGTTTCTCGTCTCTCGGATGCACTAAATCCATCGACTCTTTCTTGTGCCATCCTTAATGACCGCTTGCGTCTTTTGCTGTCTCGAATGCTTGTGTTTCCCTAAGTTCCTATACACTTAGACACTCAAGGTCTAACTTAATCTGTGTTGAACTCACATCAAAACTGTGGCTAAACCACTTGGGGTACTTACACTTTCTTATCATTGGGTAATACTTGCCTACCTAAACTTGTATTTTTCTTCTTAGATCCCTTAACCTCATTTTCCATTTTTCTAAAGGTCTTCTCCAATTGATTAAGTCTAGACCTTAAAATTTGATTTTTCTTCTCTAAAGTCATAATTCTTGATTTTTCATATCCACCTTGGCCTTTGCTTTCTCTAGGCATATGTCTACTCCTCTTAGGGTTATTGTCTAGATTCTTCTCTACCTTCCTATCCTTAGCTGAAATAGTTCAATATGATATGATCTAAAATTATTCTTAGATTTATTATAGTTTCTATTTTCATGATAATAAGCACTAAAATCATAATTTTTTTGTCTATTATGTTTTTTTATCATGACATGAATGAATTTCATTATGAAATAATACCTTCGATTTTTCCTTAGGAGCTCCCCCCTAAGCTTGAGCTTCCTCCCTTGTCCTTATTTGGATGCCTCCTTCTTGAATATTGATTTTGATAATGTCCTCGTTGATTGTATGAGAAACACACTATGTATTCCTTGTCCTTTCGTACCATGGGTTCAACTTCTTTTGGCTTCTCCTTAGCCTTAGGTGTCACACGAGTCTTCTTCTTAGTTAATTTTGGACACTTGCTCTTATAGTGCCCCTTCTCCCTAAACTTAAAGCAAATGATATGATTTTTATTTTTATTGATTGAAATTGTTATTGTGTTGGGCTCTCTAAACTCGTAGAGGTAATATGATCTTCCTCATCGGCTTTGGATGTCGAGGGTTTCTCTCGTTTCGATGTCAATGACTTATATTCCCCTCAATCTTTGAGGTGAATGCTTCTTCATCTTCTATCTCAAATGATGACCACCTCTCAACATCCGAGTTCTCTTGTGTCGACGAGCATTTCTCTTTGGGCTCATCCTCATCTTGTGCCAATTATGGATTATAGCTTTATTAGCTTTGTTCATAATTCCTTGGCATCCCGATACACATTTATCTTACACAAAATATCACTAGGAATCAAATTAGTCAACATTTTGGTTATCTTGTCATTTATTTTAGATTTTCGGATTTGCTCCTTGGTCCATTTTTTTTCTTAAGGAGTCTTCCTTTGTGATTCTTTGGGACTTTAAATCCCTCCTTCAAGAGAACTAACCATCGATGTCCATCATGATAAAATATTCCATTTGTGACTTCCAATATTCAAAATTCCCCAATCTGAAAGGTGGAGGTACTCGAATGTCAAATCTGAATTTGTCTCGAGGATCCATTTCGAAATCACAGATCTCTCTAGCGTTGTGCTCTTATGGCAATTTGACTGATGAAGAACGACTTTAAAACGCTGCTGTCTCTTCTTCCTCTAGTGCGAGCTCCTCCAACGGTTAGTCCGTTGAAGAACAAACCTTGATTTGATACCACTTGTTAGATCGGTGACGTCGCTAGAGGGGAGGGGTGAATAGTGATTTGCTTTGATCGTTTGATTTTGTGTGCTTATCTACAATAGATTAATACGCAGCGGAAAGAAAAATATAAAGCAAAACACAAGCACATAACAAATCATTTTTACATGGTTCGGAACGCTTGGTTTCTATTCCTGGTCTACCGTTCTAGTGATATCACCACTATCTTTCTCCTTGTTGGAGATCTTCCGGAAGTGGATAAAACTCTTACAATTCCTATTCTTACTAGCAACACTAAACAAGAACAAAGATATAATAAAATTGAATAAAATTTAAACAAGTTTACATTAATGGAAATTTGCTTTGATCGCTTTTGGTTGCTTTTGTTTGCCTCTTGAAAGTTCGCAAATGCAATAACACTCTCCTTTTGTTAATGTGTTGTTTGCAATTGAGGAAGTCGATACTCGATGGTTGTTGTCGTTGTGATGAGCTGGCAATGTTGATGCCTTAGAGGGAGCATGTGACTGAAAGCAATAAGATGGAGACGACAAGATCTTCATAGTATTGTCTTAAGTGCTCGTGGCAATGCAATAGAAGGGCAGCCCGTGGACGAAACTCCCATCAATGCGGGGTCCCGGGGAAGGGCCTATTGTACGCAGCCTTACCTTGCTTTGCAAGAGGTTGTTTTCAAGATTCGGATTCGTGACCTCTAGGTCACATGACAACAACTTTACTATTGCGCCAAGGCTCGTGACAATGCAATAAGAATAAAAAATGTACTATGCTATTTTTCTCTATTTTCTTACAATAATATTTTTTCTTATTTTTTTATCAAAAAATTTCCTTTGTCTCTCTTTTTCTCCATTTTTTTTACAGCAATATTTTTCTCTTTTTTTTTTCTCTCACTTTTCTCCCTTTCTTTTTTTATCCTCCACTTCTTTTTTTTTCACTCTCCCATGTTTTATTTCCCCCCCCCTTTTTTCTCCTTTTCTCTCCCAATAACAATTTTTTTAGATAGTGAGGTTGGCAATGCACGATGATAGCAAAGTTGACGATGCAGAAAATGATGAGAGGGGCACGAGAATCTAATTAGAACTTAGGAATGGATGGAAATAGAGAAATAATGATAATGGTGGAACAAAAATATAAAAGGTAAAGACGAAAGTAGATATTCAGAGGATGTAATGGAGGAAGTGATGTATGTGATGATGAGAAGAAAGTGAAATCACAATAAAGAGTAATGACTAAAGAAAGATGTAAAGAAACAAATCAGGTATCAAATTGTGAATGAGTCATGGATAAGGATGGAGTTGAAGCTTGAGATTGATGGATAATGGAGAGATAACTAATATTGAAAGCTTCAGGATCATCTAGGAATTAGGAATGAAATTGATGAAGCGAAAAAGGAAATAACCTCTCTCAGAGGAAAAACTCGTACAAAGAAGTAAAATTGGATTAATTCAAAGATTATTAAGATATAAGAATCTGAACTTCTTTTGTAGAATTGACTTAATAATAAATATGACAATAAATATTCTAAATAAAGAAAATATAATAATTTAGTAGAGATTATAATTAATTTCTTATTTATTGTCTAAATAGAAAAATGCTATTACCAAATAATAAATAAATCAAATCTCTAATTATTACAGACTAACCAATCATGAATATTTTCTAATTTATTTTCATTTATTGCAGATGCGTCAATCTTGAAGATTTTTCAATTTCTTTCCTTTTATCTTAGATGATCCAATATGAAATTTATCCTTAATTTATTTTCCTTCAGATGATTTTCTTCTCCATGATATTTGTTTGAACGGTGTTTCAAAAACCTCCACAAAATCACTTCTATCCGAGTCTAGAATCCGTTGATCAGTCACTTCACTATAGCGACTAAGAATTTGAACGTTGTTGTCACTTTATCTACTCAAGTACTCAACGACTTCTTCTTGGTTTCCTATTTTGGCATCGTTGATTGATATTATCATTTCTAGTTGACTATTGATGCACCAGTCGATTGCCCAACCGATTGGCAAACATTGTGTTCATTTTCATTCAAGCCTGAGTTGACTATCTAGTCGACTCTAATTGTCAATCGATCTTAATCCTGAATTTGTTCAAACTACGACTTCGTGGTTTTAGATTTATCAATTGACTCTCCTTGACCATAGTCAACTTATGTTTTTGTCAAGTGATCATTACTACTCAATGGTTCTTTCCAACTCATCTTGTGTTGAACCAATCGATGGCTACTATTCCCAATCGCTAGATTTATTTTTGTTTCAGATTTGAGTTCAAATTTTGAGTCGATTCCTTAGTTTAGTGCAACCACAAGTCAAACAAATATTCGCTGAACTTTAGCTATTGACTTTCTATACAAGTCAAATCGATGGCTACTATTCCCAATCCCTAGGACTTTCTATACTTAGAGATTCTTCGTCTTCGAAACTTCACTTGCCTACTGTTACTCACTCCTATGGAACTTCACTATTACCAAACATTTTGTCTTTCATAACCTACTTGAACTTCTGTCATCTGCCAAACATTTGGCCAGTCCTCCAGTTCTCGTCGACCTGCCTAGGCTTCAGTTGCCTAACATTTAGTCATCGTTGACCTCTTAGGACTTTTCGTCATTTGCTAGATCCGGTCCTCTCTGACCTTCCTAGACTGCCATTGCCAACACTTGTTGGTCTTTCATGATGCCGACTCTTTGTCAGACTTTCCCATCTGTCAACACCTATTGAACTTTCTTGTCCGCCAACACTTGTTGGACTTTCTCGTTTGCCACTGATCTCAACTCACTTGAACTTTAGATGTATTTGGTTAAGTTTAACCTACTTAACATATCTAATCAACAAACATATTGTTCAAACATTAAAAAAAAAATAGCTTTGGTCAACCTGAGCAGGGACCGATTTGTAGTAACAAAGATGACATTTATAGTTTTTACAAATGCTCATAAATAAATTTAACACATTTATATAAAGTTATAAAAAATATATATGTTCCTTTACTGTTCATTTCAAAAAAAATTATATCACAAGAAATAAAGTTTCTTGACTCTTCCAATCGAAGTCGCTTTAGGCTTGAAATTTTAAAGCTGAGCTTTAGCTTGACCTTGCTGGTATAAATTTCATCAGAGTTGAGCATGAGTTGCCTTGGTTAGCAAGCACATTTTCAAACTGGCGTACTTCTTGATTTTTAATTTTATGGACTAAAATAAATTCAACCTTAACCTTCAGGGATCTAAATTGAATCAAAATGTTAGTAGGATTGATTCGAATAGATAGGGAAATAATAATAAATTCTCATATTTTATTCTCTGGTTCTTTAATTTAATACTTTTTTGGATTAAACTAGACATACATATTCTGATAACTATTTATATGTAGGGCTATTGTATGGTATATCTTAACATATTCTAATATTCGTTCAGTTTAATTCCTTCTGGTATGCATAGTTAAACCGAATTCAAACAGAAGCAGCCGCACTGCAAAACCAAAAACTTGGCCTGTATGGGTTTCCTTTTGGTTTTAATGCCCGCCTCCTCATTGTACATTGTTTCCATTGTTTTTCAAATGACAAAGATTTCTTCATAAAAATAACACTTTTTTTTTTATAAATTACTCGTTTATAAAGTGATTTTTTTTTTGAAAAAAATTAGTTTTTTTTGTTCAACTGTAGCTAATGAGGCATAACCTGCATCCGTCGTCTAAACTCTGTATCAACATGACAGTTTATTCGTTGTTTTTGTTTAGTTGTGTAGTTTTCTAAAGGTGGAGAAAAATGTTCTTGTTATATTTATTTCATCCTCTCGAGAGTTAGACACTCGTTTAGTTACCCAAAAAACTTAAATATAAGTGTCATTTGCTGATTAATCACTTTTTTTTTTTCTGGCAGCATCCCTTTCTATCTGACTATTAAAATTATCCATGGAGCTGAAGCGGCAGGGGACCTTACGCCATTATGGATAGCTGGGCCACTTATAGTTGCTCTGTATGTAAAAGTGATTAAGAGGATATGTTCATTGTATATTTTCCTCTTCATCAAGGCTGGTAAATTCATAATGAACCTGCCCAAGTATTTTCTACTAGTCTACAGTTACATAGCTGAGGGAAAGCTTAGGACAAATCTATGGGCTCTTTTTGTGAAGCCTTTTGTTGACATCAGTACCTTCAAATATGGGGCTTATTTTAGGTGGAAGTACGAACAGCTTAAAGTTGTGGCTGTTGAGAAGTATATTGATTACGTGGAATCAATATGGCCATACTACTGCAGAATTATCCGTTTCCTGAAGAGAGCCAATCTCATTTAGCAACAGATTCCCTTTGCGAATTGTGGATTCTTCCTGATGGCTCATGTTGGAGACAAACAAGTTTTTTCTATTGAACCTAAGACTCCCTCCCAAAGCACAAGATCAGGACTGAATTTATTGGCCACCCTTGATGAATGTCTTTCGTATTAAGTGGTCATATGCTTTTCTTTACAACACCATCCTATACTGATTCTTTGTTCATGAGTTACGAATTTCCAGAAGCTAAGGATCTTATCGATGGGTATGCGCGTGATGCTTGTTTAGTTGTCAAGTTGATATTGTTCAAACTGCATATTATTATCAAACTGCTGAATACAAGTTTTGGATTTTTCTTGTTTCATTATTGTTTGGTTTGTCAATGATTCGTGGCTATTTTAATAGGGCTGGATACCAAATCTGATCCAGTGGAAATCCGTCTTGATACGTTCTACTTTGATTTCAGATTGATTAAGATCATAGAAAAATATCTATTTGAATCCAAGGTCAGATATAAATATCTAATTTAAAATATCAATTTTAATTACGATAAAAATTAAAAGGACGTATCTGATTATTTGAATTGTTATAAGTGCAGTAGAGCAGTCTCTTGTTTTCAAAAGGGTACTCTATCATAATTCTGGTACTGAAAATGTTTTCATTAGTGATGTTAAATTGATTTAATTCGGTCAAAAAATTATATATAAAATATTTTTATATATTTTTTTACAAATTTAATTAAAATTATTTTAAAATGATTAATTTATTTATAAAATTATTAAAATTAGTATTAATTAATTGTTACAATAATTATAGTAATTATTTAAAGTGTATTTGATCTTTTTAAAATGATTTTAATCGTGATTAAGAACTATTAATTAAGTTGATAAAGATATATATATATATATATATAATATTTTTGATTAAATTAAATTAAATTATTGTTAAATTTTATATATTTTAGCAGTTATTTTGTGATTACACAACAACAAGAATAAATGTATGCTGTTTTGACAGTTTTAAAATGTGAGTGTTTTTTGTTTAAACAATTTTGGTAGCTCTTTTTGTCCATTTAATTACACCAATTCTATCTTCTTTTTTTTTTTAAAAAAAAAATCGACTATATAGACTTGAAGATTATTGCATTGTGTTTAGTGTTATATGCTTAAATTTATAATTATATGAGAATTTTAATTTAAAAATTTAGTTTTTACCGGAGGAAGTTTTTTTAAAAATTTGTTTTGTTTTGTTTTACATGATCACCACAAAGGTTCCAGAGGTGCCTTTTTAAATTTTTTGCTTCATAATTTTAAAACTAGATTTAAAAACACTGTTTTAATGCAAGCCAACCCCTCCATATCAAACAGGCAATTCTTTTCGCGGCGATACAGACTATACAGTAGGAACCATGCAACTGGGTGGTGAACACTGCACATGACTTGTTTACAAGATCGGGAGATTTCGAAAATAAAAATGCTTGCACGTCTTCTGCCTCTAATTTTATACTCACACAGGAATTTTGACAATTATGAAGTTATACCTCAACTTTCATATTCATAATGTTTTTTTTTTAATTGTTAAATGATGTTGATGACGAACTCAAGTGCTCAACAGCTTTCCTAGAACCGGATCTGAGCCAACCCGACCCGGTAACCTACGAGACATCAAATTATATTTGATTGAAATATGAGAATCGGATCTGGGCCAACCCGACCCGGTTACCCCACCAAACATCAACCCGCGATTCTTGCATGCTTGGTTCCCAGCAACTCAAATTATGGATGCACAAATTTCGCACCGCCCCAAAAGTTCACTCCTCGCCCTCTCCCACACCTAATCCAGTCCTGTGGGCTCCGCATGTAGAAGAGCCCAACCAATGCGAAGGTAAGCTATTGACTATTAGCAGCGGTAAATGGCAATAATCTCAGGTCAGCTTTTGCCTTCCGACTATGACCGTAAATAAGTCAAGTCGAATCAAATTTTGAGGTATTCAAGATTATTTGATAAAATAATCGAGTTAAGTCGAGCCGAGTCTAAAATAAATCAAGTTTTTGAAATGATTGTTCAAGCTTGATTTGGTTTATTTTTTATGAATTTGAATTTGTTTGAAGCTTAGCTTGAGCTTGATTCGTTTAGATGTTATCAAGCTCTCACTTCAAGCTTGACTTGAATTTGGTTCGTTTAGATATTATCGAGCTCTAAATTCAAGCTTATTTGTTGTTTGAAATTTTTGTTTGTTTGATTGGTTATTGAGTTTGATAATTCAAATTTATTTATTTATTTTATTTTATTTATTTAGCATGTTGATAAGAGTTTTATTAATGAATATGAT
>JBBUKS010000044.1:7029227-7040995 GCA_038050645.1 Hedychium gardnerianum
AAGTAATAAAGAAAATAGAGTCAAGGTAAATATAATTACTAATCATGGTATCAAAACATGCACTAAGGTAAATAAACTACCGGAGATAAGGATAGAAGTACCCGCCTCAAAAGTAGAATGCCCTACTAGTCCTCAAATCCGATGTTCTGTCTCGTATCCAGATCCTATAAGTAGAATTACAAAAACCACTTAAATGCTAACTCAATACTAGTAATAAACTACTAACAATATTATACGAATTAAATATCTAATTAATGAATCGAATGGAACTAATTTAGGTTTAGAGATTCGTTATCCTATTCTAATTAACAAATCTCCTAAACTCACATATTATTCCACATATCAATTTCCCATCTATTAACTATATGAAACCCTAGAAATTAAGCCTAAACATAACAACCTCACTAGGTAATATCAAACCTAACATCCACCCAACAACCAATCCAACAAATCTAAATTCACAAACATCATACATGATAAACTCTAGTCATTAGGTCCAATTCATAGTTTATCTATGTTTAGGAATCGTTACCCCATATGTTGAATGCCTTCTCTCCGATGTGGCTGCTCTGATGTGGCTGTCGGCTAAGCTCGAATGGTCGGAACAGTAGTGGGCTGATTTGTGATGGCTTGACTGGCCGGAGCAGCGATGACAATAGCAAGACCAGATCTAACCTAGATCTGGTCGGAGGAAGGGTGGACGGGGCAGAGACCTAGCTGGACAATTCTGGTCAGAGTAGTATCAGGGCTCTCTTGTAGCTGGCCGGCGATGCTAGGACCATCAACAGGACTGCAACCGGTGGTGGTGGCTATGGTGAGGTGGCTTCCAGATTCGGATGTCGTGTGGAGAGATCCGACTAAGAAGATCGGAGAAGAGGGGAAGGTTGCTATGGAGGTCGAAAATTCGACATAGGTGGCCAAATCTGGACAGAGAAGAAGTGGTCGGCGATGATGCTACCCACGATGACCATGGCCTAACCTAGCAATGGTGGTTGTGGCTACTGTGCTAGATGAACAACTGGCCAACGGCTGGATCCAAAAGAGAGGAATCGAGGAAGAGATCTAGCCATGGAGATCAGGAGAAGATGGAAAGGGATCAAGGGCCTAGCCTTTCTAGTCGCTACCTGGCCGCAGTCTGACAGTGTGGCCAGCAATGAGAGGTGGCTTTGACATTAATGGGCGAGGGAGAGGATATGAGGATCGGGATTGAGAGAGAGGTGTTGGCGGTGGCTTTGAGGGAGAAATGAGGAGTGGAATAGAAAGAAACTTAGGTTTATATAACCTAAATTAGGTTATCAAATTCCAACCTTAGGTTAATTAGATCAATCAACTCCCAGCTTAATTGATATTCCAAATAGACCTGCCCCTCAAAGCCTAATAATTATATCCCTTTAAATTTGTCATATTAACTCGGTTTAAATCCCGAGAAATTCCTAAAATTTTCAAAAAAAATCTATAAGATTATTCTTCAAATAACACTTATTATTTTATTAGTATTTATCTATCATATCTTACACTAGAAGTAAAAGAAAAAGTAAGGGGTAGTAAATATAATGACTCAGCAAATATAAAAAAGATAATGCATGATACTAAGTGTAAGGAGTTCAAAGGAACAAACTCAAGAAAAGTTTACTTTCCTAATATAAATAAGAGGGTTAATATAAATATCTACTAACTAGAGCAAAAGCAACAACGTAACCATCTACTAACCTGATCAACTAGGTAAGTCAAATAAAACAGTCTCAGGTGATCTTACCTACTATCCGACATCAAGTGTGTCAATATAACCAGTCATTAACCTGATCCATCAGGTATAAAAAACAATAGTAATAACCACACAACCAATACAAATCCTGCACATAATAGGTCCTGACTGCGGGCAATAACATGCTACCACGAATGAGTCTCGTGAGCAGTCAGGGTGTAAACATAGTTATCTAGCTACTGACTGCGGATAACAATATGCTACCATGGATGGATCTCGTGGGCAGTTATATGTACACATGGTGACTATTTGCATGCAACAATATGCTTCCATGAATGGGTCTCGTGGGCAGACAGGGTGAGGTAGCTAACTGCTGACTGCACGCAATAACATTCTACCACGAATGGATCTCATGGGCAGTCAAGGTATATATGACAAATGCAAGAATAAGCAAGTAAGTTGCAAACAATTACCCCCAAGGGTATAAGCTACCAACTATGCAATGGTATACTATTATTAACATAAAGCACAAATGTAAATGACAATCAACATAGTATGAATAGCAACGAGACTGCATAGGTATCAAAATAGATTTAAAATAAGCTCAAGCAAGTAAGTATCAAATTCAAGAAGCAAATAGAGTGGAGTCAAGGTAAGCAAGTAAATGCTACCTAATCAACATACATAAAAGAAAATCATGCACTAAGATCAAAGATCTAAATAGGTCAAGAGAGAATCACCCACTTCTATAGTAGATCTGATGTCAGGAAGGATAGCGATTATCCTGCGGGTTAATCGAGAACTGAAAATTGAGGAGAAGGTAAGAAGAGAACCCGAAGAAATCAAGGAGAAATCGTTGTTTGCCAAAGAGTTAAGAAACTTTCTTAATAGAGGATGAATCCTCGTATAGCTTAAACATGAGTTTATATAGACTCTAGATCCTAAATTAAAGAAAGGAAAGAAATCCTAATATATGGACCTCAATTTTAATCTTACAAAAAAAGAAAAAAAATTACTAGAAAAAAAATTTCTTAACAGAAAGAAATTAACATAATAGGATGCTGACATAGACTAACCCTAACTCATAAATAACAGAAATACCACAATTATCCTAAATTCATAAAAATGAAAGTTACAAAAAATAGCAAAGAAAGCCTAAACGGTGGAATTCGGAATTCTTCACGCGTAAGCGTAAACGGAGCCTGATTCCAAGTCCCGAGTCAAAAATTATTCCCTTTTAAAGTTCAAGGGATCATATGAGGTTGGTCCTGCATCAAGATCGTCATATCCTCAAGTCAAAGAGATTTCCTCGAGCTCGAATCCTATAAGTACAGGATACGAGGCAAAACTAAATACTATAATAAATCCTATTAATCATAAATTGTCTACATGCGTGAATCATTTAATTTTTCCTTTTTTATAATTGTCTTACTTTCTTAGATAGGTATGTAATAAAGCTCCAATTGATTAACAATCAATTAGTAAATCGATCTACGAATTAATTAATCAACCTATTCATTAATTCATCTATGAATTTAATTTAATCGGTAAATAAATCAATCTTATCCATTAATTGATTAAACATCATATATTACATCCATTACTCGACAATTTAATAATCAAATCTAAATTCATCATCTAATTAATTAATTTATCTAAATTAATTACTGATTAACAACGTAGTCAATTAAACTCATTTCATCTTAATTTGATTCATATCAACTAAGTTAATCATTTAACCCTCATTATTACTTATAATTTAATCATTCAAACTCATTACATCAATAATTAATCAACCTAATTGTTTACTTAATCAACTTCTTATTTATCAATTAACAAATTAATCTACATTAATCAAACCAACCTTAATTATATAATTAAACCAAATTATTCTATCGATTGTTCTATCAGTTAATTGAATTAATTAATCAACCAGTCAAATTATTAAACTCTAATACAATCTTAACAAAGCCAATTAAATTAATCAAACACCTTATACTTGATTAATCAACTAAACTAAGATTACTTAATCAATACTGTAGATTAATTAAACTAACGTTACCTCTACCTCTCAATGGCAATCAGAATAGTAACGAGGGTCGGTGACTATTGGAGAATAGAACAGAAAGCGGCCAGATCAGAATAGGGCGATGACCGGCGGTGTGGATGTGATAATGAGCACAGCACCGAGCTGTCTCTTGGGGAGCGATCAGGCCTCCAGTGACGCTAGTCTCAATTGAGATGTCATGGAAGGTGGAGGCGGCGGTCATCCTTAGCCTGCATAGACACGCATCAGCGACTTCCCGTCGAGGGGAGCACGGCCCGACCGCTATTGCCTACGGGACCACATGGGTCGAACGACGACCGATGATGGTGTCGGGGCAAGAGAGGACGTGGTGCCAATGTCGTCTACTTGCATGGATGGAGGGGTCAAATCGGTCAGCTACGACGTATGAGCGAGCGCGGCATGGGTGAGGGAGAAGAGCATCGATAACTTTTAATCAAACTTATGGTTTGATTAAAAGAATCTAAGTTTGCTCCAATCATCTCCCAACTTAAATAAATAATCTAAACAGACTTTCCTAGAACCTAATTAATTTATCACCATAAAATATTTAAAAATTTATTTTAAATTTTGAAATTTCTAATAAAATTATATATATTCTTTTATGTTTGATTCTTTAATTATTATTAATTATTTTAATATTTTATTTCGCATAAATTTAAATATATATATATATATATAATATAATATTATGGTGTATAATATGTGATGTTTGTTCCTCTGGGCTCTTGGGCTCCTGGCCTCTTTTCCTCCCGAGTAAGACACTTATTTTTATAGTATCCTCTTTCTTTGCACTTAAAATGAATAATATGTAATTTAAACTTCATAATTAAAATTATACCTTTTACTCCCCCCTCCCCTCCTTCAATCTTTGGCCTCCTTGCTCCTTCAACAGTTAGTTTGATTAGAGCCTCCTACACTAATATCAATTATAGGATCGGGCAATAGATAGAGGGGGGATGAATATCGATCCATCTATTTTTTATTGTTTCATCATTTTCTTTCTATCAAGAGCGATAGTAGCAGCGGAATATAGAAATAAAAAACACAAAGACATAAGGACTATTTTATTTGGTTCCTAAACTCCCAGGGTTAATATATCCAAGGCTTATGCACTCAAGTGAGAGTCCACTATGTGTATCTCATTTTCATAGCTTTTCCAGAGGTGGATAAAATCTTACAAGATTAAGTACAAGCACAAGTAGATAAAAGATGAAGCACATATACTTGATAAAACAATCCTTTTTGTTGAGTTGATCCGAAAGTCCTAAGCATAGCGCATCCCTCTTAGAACTTCCCCAGCCGCAGATCTTCGAGCATGTTCACAAGCACAGTGTAGGAGTTGTAGTGAATTGATGATCTGATGCTCTGGTCGTGGTTGTTTATATATAGTTATTTTGGGCATCTAGAAGGCCTTTCGGGCGTCCCCAGCTCGGCGTCAATCCAATCCGAATCAACTGCTGCTTATCCAACTCATTCATATCTTGGTTCGAGTGCTTGGACCTATCCGAAGCACACAAACCTGTCCGAGGCACCCGGACTGCCGGTGTGCCCCGACCAATCCAAGGTGCCAAGAATAGTCTAGGTTGCTTGGAATCAAGTTAGTTCACTTTGGACTTGATCTGGCTATGTTTGGTTTGCATGTGTTTGCTCCCCCAGTGTTGCTTCCAACTCCAAGTTCCTGCATGACATGCATACAAATACAAACAAGTAACCTAACTTAATCTTCTAAGTCTACCTAACCTATTAGGCTTACCTTTTGGTTTGAATTCACTCCTCCAAAACTTATACCTAGAGATCACTTCACTAGGGTTTTTCTTTGCCAAGCCTCTAGTCCTCCAGGACCTCTTGTACTTGCAAGTCACTTGGTAGACTACTCACCCTTGTCAGACATTCGGTCACCTTGATATGCCTGGACTTTTTCCTAACATTCGGTTCTCACTAACATGCTAGGTCTTTCCCTTGTTAGTCATCCGGTCATCCTTGACCTGACTAAACTTTTGCCTAACATCTGGTTCTCACTAACCTGTTAGGTTTTTTCCTTGCTAGTTATCCAGTCGACCTTGATCTGACTAGACTTCTCTTTGCTAGTCATCCGGTCAACCTTTAACCTGACTAGACTTTACTCTTGCTAGTCATCTGGTCAACATTTGACCTGACTAGATTTGTCACTTTCAAACATCAGGTCTTGTTTGAATAACACTTGGTCAAACTTCATGACGTTGGTATATTGTCAAACATTGAAATCCTTGAGGCTGATTGCACCAACATTCTGGTGGTAGTCCGCAATTGTCTTTCCCAACTTGATCCTAATTGTACTTGTAAGAAACATTTTGAGAGTTCCTCCTACTAGGGGTTATAAGTGTATGAATATGGATCATCTTGTGGCCACTAGTTGTAGTTAGGGATGACATCCCATTGTATGACTTATACATTCCATATGAAGGTGCAAATATTATCGAACAATTATTGGCTATATGACCTTTTGCACAACAAATCTCACAATAATTGTTAGCAAAGATCACAACATTAGATTCATAAAATCCTTGAGTTAGAGCTTTCATTTTTGTGCACTAGAGATTTGTTCACTTGAGAAAGGAAAAAGAATAAAAAATAGCAATAAAAGGTAAAAAAAAAAATAGGAAAGAAAAAGAAAATAAAAGGAAAGGAAATAAAAGAAAAAGGAAATATATTAGCAAGAATAAAAAGAAAATAAAAGAAAAAAGGGAAAAAAATAGCTGCAAAAACAAAAAAAAAATAAAGAGAAATTTGTTTTTGAAAGACAGAAAAAATAAAATAAATATCTAGATTAACCAAATCGTAATAGAACTAATATCGATTTGAAACAATCCCAACAACAATCCAAAATTTTGATGTACGAATCTACAAGTGCATGGCTGTCGTTGAGTAATAAATTATCGTCCACTGGAACTGTAAATCGAGTACTAATTCGAATCGTGAAACATGTTATCTAAATCAATCGAGATTGATAAAATCATGTGCGAAAGAAATCAAACTAAGAAAACAAGAAGAATTCGTGGGGAAAACCGATTTAAGGAAGCAAATCTAGAATTTCAATTTCACCACGATGATCATTAACACCCTAATTGTTATTCACTCTTTTATTTCTGTGTTTGATAATTACAAATGTGGTCTATCTTGAGCCGATATCTTCTTTAGGAATAATCAGTGTGCCTACCCAAACGCAACGTCTACTTTCAAGGTAACCTTATTAAAGTGATTGTTTTCTCAAGGAGGCTCCTATCACGATGTCTCACGGTCCTCTAGGTGTTATTCCCTAATTCATGATGTCGAATTAGGGTAAACCCATTAAGCTCTGTGATAGCCAATGGTGTCATCATGAGGTTTTGAACTACTTTCGTGAACAACCTCTTAAGTCTTAAACTTTAGGGGTCAGAGAATTGGGTTCACCTTACGGTTCTTCCCCTCATCCTGTGGGATATGAAAATGCATGCTAGTGTCGTAGTCATGTATGCATACTAAAGTCGGATAATAAATCAAGCACGTCATGTGATAAAAAGAGATGAATAAATCTAAAATAAGTGTCAACAATGCATTGGGTTACTCTCTTATCCTAGAATCAAAATAACTACTTCATGAAGATAGAGTTACAATACAAAGAAATGAAGAATAACATTCTACAATTCAAATTAAGGAGAGAAAAAAAGAAAGCTTTATGTTGTGTGCGTCGATGTCTTTAGAAGAACTCCAAGCTCTCGGGAGGACGGAATCCTAATGGCTACTTGGAAACGACTCTCTCCTAGGATTCCTTGTCACAAGGAAACCCCTTCTTAGGGAAGGGGAGAAACCCTTGATCTCTTAATGCCTCAAGCATATGCCCCTTGGTCCTTTTATTGCCTCCTAAGATACCAAGAATTAATAAACTTTCCTAAAAAATTGAGGACACTTTCATAAAATACAAAAATTTCCATAAAAAGAGGGGGTTGCCGCCACATAGTCCACGACCGTGTTGGGAAACACAACCTAGCTGTATGGCATGTTGAATGTCTCCTCAGTGAGAAACAGAGAAGAACATGGTCGTGCCTCCTGGCACAGCCTGCCCAGGTTCTTTTCTAAACATTCCTATGCTTCTCCATTGGTCATTTTGCTCCGTGAATGATGCACGGTCGTGTTGGAGGACATGACCAGACAGTTCACCTTCCTTGAATTGCACGCTCTAAGACTTCTTTTACTCCATTTAAGCTCCGAATTTGCATCATGTCAATAAAAATGCATAAAGAGCAGTTCTCCATATAAAAGGGATGAAAACAATGAAAAACTAATGAATGCGCGCAAGATGTACTCATGCAATGAAACAAGTTCATGTAAAACAATATCGAAAACATATGCATGAAACACACACATCAGAAAGTCTTGGTTAAGAATCAGGCAAGCATGACCTAGTTGGGGACTATGTTAAGTAAGCCCAAAAGAGTCAGCTGGGAGCTAAGGTCTTGGCAACCAAGTCTAGGTGAGTTAAGTTTAATATTCTTATTCTTACTTGTGGATTTTATTTTGCGGCAAAGTTTTTCGACAGTTCCAAGCGACTGGAAGGGAGTTCGGGCCATTGACTGGGGATAAGTCTCGACTAACATAGTTGTGAGCTTCCAAGCGACCGGAGTAAGAAGCAAGGCGACCTCAACATCCGAGCGACCGGAGAAGACTTCCAGGCACCGGAGATGATGAGATCTAGCTATCCTAAGGAGGCGGTCAAGATTGAAGTTTCACCATGCTCCAAGTGCCTGGAAGGAGTCCAAGCAACTAGAGACCGCAAAAATATTATCGACAGGATAAAGTTTTTAGCCACGTCAGCATGTTCCAGGTGTCATGCCCCGAGGGTATACTTGTCCGTAAACCGGACATCATCCCCTAGTGACAATATGAGAAATAATTGATACCGAACTAATAAAAGCCAAAATAATTATTGATGTGTATTAAAAACTACTAAGTTACTAACTGAATGTAGGTATGTATGCATGTACATGTGAACATACTAAACTATACAAGATAAAAGTAAACTATTATAACAAAACTCCAAAATTCAATGAACAAAGAAAATCATACACAATGGCAATGAAAAAAGAAACTAAAATAAACTTTTAAAAAAAGAATCCAACTCAAGTGGGACCGATAGCCAGGACCTCTAAGCGACATGACACATCCTCTATCTGTTAACTTGGAGGTCAATCAAAAGCAAAGGGTAGTGAGTACAAAATACTCAGTGAGTACAAGAAGATAGTGTATGATACTAAAGTGCAAGGGAGTCAAAGGGAGCAGTCTCAAGAATGTTAATTACTAACATAAATTAGTGCACCAATATAATATCTATAAACTTGATCAACCAGGTATGACCAATAAATGAAGTGTACATACAGTACATCTCAAATCTTGCACAAACAAATATATTACAACATATACCAAGCTCATAACAAGCACTTGCTATAGATTGTGAGAGAAATACTCTACCACTGATGGGTCTAGTGGGCACTCCAGATATATAAGTGACCACTATTTATAGGAGAAACACTCTACCACAGATAAGTCCCATAGGTAGACAAGGTGTGTAGCTATCTAGCTACGAAATGTGGGTGAAACACTCTACCACGGACGGGTCCCGTGGGTAGTCCAGATATATAAGCATACAAAGTAATAATAACCAAGTAAGCAGGAACCATAATATCTAATGGTAAAGCTTAACAGGCTACAATATGGTCTGATTTCACTAACGTATAGACATGAGCCTAAATTACCAATGTGGTTCTCGTAGGATACTCAATATCCTACACTACGATATGCTCTTACTAATGTATAAGCACGAACCTAAATAACTGACATCATTCTGGTAGCATACTCGATATCTTACACTATAGTAAGGTCTTACTGACGTATAGGAACGAGCCTAAATTACCAACATTGGTCGAGTAAGATACTTGATATCCTATACTACAATATATTATCACTAATATATAGGCATGACTATAAATATCGAGTCGGTACCCTAGCTCAATATTTTAAGCTACAGTATAGTATTGCTAGAATAAAAGCACAAACATAAATGACGATAATTAGCATGGATGGCAACAAGACTGCCTGAATATCAAATAGATTAAAAATTAGCTCAAACAAATAAGTATCAAACTCAAGACGCAAATGGAGAAGAGTCAAGATAAGCAAATAATGCTACACAATCAACATAAATAAAAAAGAAATCATGCATTAAGATCAAAGTAACTAAAGAGATCAAGAAAGAACTATCCACCTCTATTGTAGATCATTCTAATCGTCTTCAAGTTAAAAGTCTATCTCGAGTTTGAATCCTACAAGTATAGGATGTGAAGCAAAACTATGTACTTGAAAAAGCCTAATAACTCCAAATAGTCTACGTAGGTTAACCATTTATTCTCCTTTAGTAATCATCTTAATTTCTTCAATTAAATTAAATAATTAATTGATCTATCAACTTAATTATATAATCCATAAATCAACACTCACTTTATCAAATTAAATAAATATGTTATTACATCTTTAATATAATAAATAACTAATCCATAAGCTATTTAGTTAAATAATTAATCAAGTAACTTATTAATACTTAATTAATACATTAAATCAACCCACTAATTAATTAAATCTATTTATAATATTTAATCACCTAATTAATCGATGAATCAATTAAGTTAACCCAACTCAATCAATCGTTAATTAATCTAATTATCCATCAATTATCAACTTCCCAACTAACCAATCAATTAACAAATTAATAAGTAATTTAATCAAGAAATTTTTTAATTAGGATTTCGTTATCGTACTAGTTGCGACCTCTTCTTCGGCGACTGTTAAGGATGACTGATGGTGGTGCTTAGACAAGGAAGCCAAGGGTAGTCGTCGCCGGTGGCGATAGTCCTTAGATGCATCCCATTCCTTCTTCTACAGCCGGCAGTGGCTGCGGCTGCACGTGGTGCGCAGACTTGAGGAGAGCAGTGGTTCTCGGCGACTTGGTGGCAGCGTCGTACAACCAAGAGAAAGAGAGAACCTTAGGGAGCATCATCCAAGGTGTCGTCGAAGTCATCCATCCATTTTTGGATGTTGGAGATCCTTCCGAAGACATTGGCAACCATCTCGCTAAGCTTTCTCTTCCCCCCTTTCCTTATTTAAAGTTGTAGATTACTTAATTTCATGTTTCTTGGTTGTATCTCCATCTCCATGGGGTAGTTCTCTAGATTTTAGGACAAGAGAGTAGAGCGATGTATTGTTGAAAAAGCTTTTAGAAGTTTATTTATCTTTTCCTTACTGCATGATGTTACATTCCCGCAAATGCACGGTAACGTCGTCAGTAATATAAAAGATTATCGTATCCACAGAGATTATTAATTAAGCACTAGTGATTTCACAAAGTAAGTTATCTAGATGATCGAAGGTTGGCTGAACACTTGAGAACTAGAGAGAGAAGAGAGAGGGAGAGAGAGAGAGAGACAGAGAGAGTAGGTTGTGAGAGGGAAGAGTTAGTTGAGAGGGAAGAGTTGGTTGAGAGGGAAGAATGGTTCTAGGATTTCGGTTTCATTATGATGCTAGTTAATGTCCCTAATGCATATTCATCTCTTTATTTTTCATGCTTACATTCGTGTAGGAATTCTAACATATTTCCAAAATGGAGTACCATCAGAATGTCCTAGCAAAAAATAACCCCTATGTCAAGGTCTTTTGACTCTAGGAAGTGGGTAGGTATCGATACCCTTTGTCACTAAAGGTATGTATGTCCGGCTCAATGGATGTCCTCTGTCACTAAGGATCCCCCGATTATCCAGCCTAGTAGCAACTTAGCATAAAGGTAAATCCCTTACTTCTACATGCATTACTCACACACACATTTCGTCAAATATGTAGTAGATACAATACACATAGAACAAGACATAAACACTTCATTAAACAAGAAAATAATATATACATAGTTCATACATCAATCACACATCATAATTA